>KZ111634.1:0-83354 GCA_002120315.1 Hypoxylon sp. CI-4A | reverse complement strand
TAAAAAATAAGTTATATATATATTAAATAACTTTTATATATAATAAAATTAAGAAATATTTAAAAGTAAATAAGTAATATATAAAAAAATAAGCTAATTATAAAAAAAAAAAAGCTTTAATTTATTATAATAATTAATTAATAATATTAAATATTAAAAATATTAAAATTAAATAATTAATTAAAAAATTAAATAAAAAGATATTTAATTTTTTTTAAATTTAAAAAGTAATTTTATTTATTATTATTAAACTTATTTTATTTAAAAGGTAAAAAATTTATAACTTTTTTTATATTTCGCTTATAAAATTTTATTATATTAATAATTAAACATCGCTTAATTTTAATTAAGTTTTATAAAAAATAGTTTTTATTAAAATAAAAAGTTATAATATTAAAAAAGTTATAAATTTTTTATTAATTTAAAGAAAAATAAAATATTTAATTAAATAAGAAAATTAATTTATAAAAAAAAATTAAATATAAGAATTATATAATTACTTTAAAAAAGCTTTAATAAAAGTGATAATTAAATAATTTTATATATAAAACCTAAATAAACTTATAAATTTATGAATTTAAAAAAAATTATTTATAACTTTATTAATATTAATATAAAACGGCGCTTAAAAATAAGCCTTAAAAAAAAAAGAGATAATATTATATAAAAATTAATGCTAAAAAGTTATTAGTTAATTTATATAGCTATAATTAGTGATTAAAATAAAGTATTAAAATATTATTAATACATATATAAATTAAAAGGATAACGCTTATATATATAAATTACATTAACATAAAAATATTTAAAAAACCTAATATATTTTATACTATTAGATTTAAGCATAAATAAGTCTAAAGATTCCTACTTAAATTACAAAAGAGATTAAAGACCTTAAGATCCATAAGAATTATTAAATAAATTTGAATATACACTCCAAACTCAGATCCCTTATCACAAAGGGCATTCTTAGCGCGGTGAATAGTCTTGACAGACAAGAGCCACCCGCGAACATGGTACGTGGCGGCCAGTATAGCCTTGTGCGCTCCTATATCCATGATCTGCTTCTTGGTCAAACCAAATTCCTGTTCTCGGACCATTAGCCCGAAGAGATCGAAGCTGCGCTTGATCTGCTCGAAGGATCCGCAACTGATAAGTACTCGGTTGGCTATCTTGGTGGCTGCGTTTTTGATGTGGTGGAATTGTCGGTGCTGGAGCCGAGCATCGCGCTTAGGGTCATTGGGTAGGACCTCGGTGTTTTCGCGAATACGGGCCTCGTAATTCTTTCGCAATTTCTGAATCAACTCCTCAACAGATCCTCCAGAAGCTGGAGCCGGCACCACCCTGTCCTTCAACTCATCAGTGGTTCTTGCGTACATGAGAGCGATGACAGTGACGATATCTCGGCTAGGCTGTTCCAGCCACGTCTTCTTGACAAAGGCCAAATCTCTCCAGGCTCGAAAGAAGTCTATGGAGGTTTGGGGATCTTTCTTATCCGCCTTCTCGGAGAAATCTAGGTGAAGGAAGACTTGTCCTTTGTCATTCGAGCTGACAATCAGCTCCACTGCAACGTCACTAAGCAGCAAGGACGCCTCGCGTAGGTTGTCGATGATTTGATGGTCATCGGAGCCAAAGCCTTGGTCGAAGTCGATGAGGCCTGGACCGCAGGGGATGCGGATAGTGAAAGGCTCGTCGCATCCTCTTTCGTAATCTTGCTTGCCCATTGCCCAATCCCAGAGTCCCTTAAGGAACGCGTGGTTGCGATTGACACTAGGAGTCTCGCATCTGCCTAGTCGAGATGGGGCGGAATCCATCTGCTCATCGAACTCGCGAAGCATGATGCCGATGAGGACCTCATCGTAAGGTTGCTGGTAGTAGGACAGGTATGCCTCACTATATGGTCCTCCATACATCTCGGGGGCCGGGTAGGGGAACTCGGGAGGAGGCTTTTGGAGCGTGTCTGCAAAAGAACTCGTTAGTGTATTGGCCAAGAACGAGAGAGCGGCAACAGTGACAGGAGTAAATCAAAAGTAAAAGCGGGATATACATACAGAAGATGTCCCATAGGCGGCGGTCCAAGTTCCATTCGAAGTAGCTAGCTGAAAGAGTATGCTGAATGTTCTTCAGGTATAACTGTTCGACCATATGCTTCTCAAACCTTTTGTGCATGACCTCATAACATTTACGTGAAGTTTTCAAATATCTACTATTGTAGAGGTCGTAGACGAGGGCGCGACGCGCATGCTCCTCCTCTGTAAGCGTCGATCGTGTCTCTACAATGGAAGACATGATGCAGGAGTGATGAAAGATGGAAGAGAAGAAGAGAAGAAGAGGTTACTGTCTTGATTTTAGTCGAGGCTAGTAATTGAGTTGGTCGATGTGTTTAATATGTCGCAGTGGTAAGGGTGTGTTGCGGTGTACCTCGAATGCGACCGTGAAAAGAAACAAAGGAAGGAAAAGTCCAAGTAGAAATCCGAACGAGACTTTTTAAATTGACAGGTGGGCGGTCTGTAGAAATGTTGTGCAATATATAAGGTAAGGAAGGTGCTCAGGGACATACATATATTTATTTGGGCAGGTGCTTGGTGCATTCAATTGAATATGCTGTTACTACAAATTCGTAACCGGGACAATGGTTACGACAATGCTGCACTTGCACTATTTGAAAAGAAATAAGTGTTCATTGAATTTCCGCTGCTTCGTCTATTGTTCTCTACAATAACATCTTGGTTTCCTAGGCTGCACTACATTGACTGATCTGTTTATTCACTTATCTATCTACGTACTTAGTTTCTTAAAAGGTAATACTACTAGGACTTCAGAATTAATATCCTCGGCGTCCAATCCTGCGAGGGGTCTCGTCGCGACCCCACAGCGTCATAGTCTGTCCCTCGGCGCACTTCGTGGTAGGGGGCATCTGCATGACAACCGACCAAGTTCCTGAGGCACATTGTTGGTATGAAGTACCATCGACGCAGTTGAACATTCCTTCAGCAGTGCAAGGACCTGTAAGTCCACCACCCGATCCAGATCCAGATGAGTTCGAAGGAGTAGAAGAGCTAGCAGGAGTAGCAACAGAGGAGCTCGAGGCGACAGGAGAGCTGGCAGTGGGACCGCTTCCGCCCTTGGTGACGCTGGTGATGAATCCCGTGGGTGCAGCGTTGCCCATGGCAGGGCTGGATGAATTAACATTGCTAGGGGCAGCATTCTGGTTTCCACCTGTGCCAACATTGGAGTTGCCGCTCGACCCACCAGATTTGGCACCCTTAGGGACGCAGTTGTCACCTTGCACCTTGGCGAATTTGCTGTTTGTGCCTGGATGAACAACGTTTGGGCCAGGGTTAGGGTACTTGGGATCAGTGCTAGGCTCAGTTTTGCAGGAATTGATGTCAGCGAGATTGGCTACGAAGAGTTCAGGGAATTGAGCATCTCTAGTGGTAACTCCCATAGTTCCGTTGGTAACTCCAATAGTTCCGTTGCTATATCGCCTTGACTTGGCACCAGAAACGGTGATCGGGGCGCACTGTGATAGAGGTTAGCAATGGTTTCTTCATAGAAGACTCGATGAGAGGATTCTAGATAGTGCTTACGTTCATGTAGTATTCGGGTTGTCCAGCTAACTTAGAAATCCATGTCCACGCAAATACGTATTTTCCAGGAGCAACGCCCTCCGGAATCTTGAAGTCGTAGGTATCAGGACCTGAACCCGACTTGCTAGGACAACCCCCTTCGATGGACTCAATAACTTGCCAAGACGTCGATGGACTAGGTTGCATGTCTGAGGTGATGGCTAATTGACAAGAACCACCACCATGGACGGCGGAACCCTTGAAAGATAGGGTCTGGCTTTCACCAATCGCCATGGGGTTGTCAAGTCCATCGGTGCTGTAGAAGGTAGCGGGATCCCCCTTGAGCTTGCATGGAAAGTTGCCAGAAGTAAGAGGGCTGTTGTCAAGATCGGGACCTCCGAAAGGCTTCGGGGTCTGCATGATCATGTGGGCATTGCTGAGAGTAGCCGCGACGGCCACTAGAGTGGATTTGGTGAAAATCATGCTTATTTTTTGTGGTGGTTTTCGGAAGATATTTATTATTGATAGTTTCGGGACCAGGTAATGTGGATTTAAGTATAGTTCCAAGGAAAAGATAATTCCCTTTCAATGAGACGTGCGCTTCATATTTTATAATATGCATCAAGTCTCTGCGTATAAGGAATTGATAGTGATTGTTTCAACACAACTAATAGATAGAAAGAGGCGTGAACAATGTCTTTGATAAAAGGTTCCAGAAACAAAGGCGAGTAACCTAGAATTGTTAAGAGACATAGAATAAGCTTTATACGAGACATCACACGAAACTAGAGTAAATACAAGGACATTGTTGAGAGTATAGAGGGACGGAAATCATCATCTCAGTGCAAAGCCCTGCTTTACAACTGATGAATGGTGACAGACCAAAAGACTGGGATGGGTTTTGAGCACTCAAAGTAATCTTTTAGGAACAATATGCTATGAGCAACATTTTTTTCTTTTGACTTAGATAATCTATGAAGTAGTGTATAGTATAAATACCTACAAATCCCTAGTCCAACCCAGGGGATCCCAAGTGATTCATAATCATGAGACCACAGTAGACAAACCCTTATGTGATAGAATTGGAGAGTAGATGGTCCATCACTCTAGAATTAAGCCAGCATTATATCTAGACTAGTGTTTTGTGCAAGCACGTCTGTGTTGTACCGTGAAAAGGAGTCTGAGAGGTAATCGTTGAATATATGTCCTACCCCTATTTTCAGGAGAAGCTGTTTATATGGATACATAATCGATAATAGCCTAAACTTTGTTACTTTACTATCAGGATTGATATGCTTCTAAGGGGTTTTATTTATGCATAATAACGTCATCGGACTAGGCTTGCAGGGGGCTTATGCATGCAGCTATTCCTGTCTCAGGGGACCTCTATTACAGCTGCAGCTTGTCCGCGGCAATCAACTTATCATCCTCTTTCTCTTTCTCACTTATTTTATTCATCATTCCTCTCTATATCACGAGCTTATTGGCAAATGAAACTTAATCACTATGGTAAGTCTCTTAGGCCTTGGCTTATCAGTCATACAACAGCAGCCCAAATAATATGTCGCACCGCCTTGAATAGGTCTATATGCGACCGCCTGAACGAAGCTGACATCAGTGATAATCTAGGCTAACGCGACGACGCCTCTACTCGCCGACGATCGGCGAGATGCCGATGCCAATTCCGAAACACTTAGCGACACCGAAGAAGATGCGCTGCGCGGACAGTCTCGAGCAACACATTCGGGACGATCATGGCACGCCCGATTACGAGAAGCTCTGTTGTTTGCGTGGGCGCTTCTTGCTACCGCCGGAGTATTAGTCCTAGCCGTATGGGCATCACATCAGCAGCAAACCGCATTCGATAAACCTACCGGGAAGCGAAATCTCATCTTCATGGTTTCCGATGGAATGGGACCAGCCTCCTTATCTCTCACCCGTAGCTTCAGACAGTACACCGAAGGACTCGAACATGATAATACTCTCACCTTGGACAAACATTTCTGGGGTAGTAGCCGAACACGAAGCAGTTCTTCCCTTGTCACTGATAGTGCTGCGGGCGCGACAGCATTTAGCTGCGGTAAGAAGAGCTATAACGGAGCTATCTCGATGCTACCAGATTCTACTCCTTGCGGAACCGTTCTCGAAGCAGCCAAGAAGGCGGGATACAAGACTGGACTCGTAGTCACGACGGATGTTACGGATGCTACACCTGCTTGTTTTGCTAGTCACGTCGATGTGCGCGCGCAAAACGACGACATTGCAGTGCAAGAAGTTGGCGATGGTCCGCTGGGCCGTGTGGTAGATTTGATTTTTGGTGGTGGACGTTGCCGCTTTCTACCAAACGATACCGATGGCGGGTGCCGCGAGGATAATATCAACGTCGTGAATCTGGCAAAGGACAACCATGGATGGAACTACATCAGCGACAGACCTGCCTTTGATGAATTCTGGGAGGGGGAAAAGGAAGTTCCCCTCCCCATGCTAGGACTCTTCGCCGACACGGACATCCCATACGAACTGGACAGACGCAACATGAATGACATCTATCCCAGCCTTAGCGAGATGGCCAAGACAGCTTTGCGCGCTCTCGAAAAGGCCACCGAAGGCAGCGACCAGGGATTCTTTTTGATGATTGAAGGTAGCAGGATTGATCATGCCGGACATGGCAATGACCCAGCAGCACAAGTACGAGAGGTCCTCGAGTATGACAAGACTTTCCAAGCTGTTTTGGACTTTTTAGATGAGAGCGATACACCAGGCGTCTTGGTTGCGACTAGCGACCACGAGACTGGTGGATTGTCCGTTGCGCGACGTACGTCTTTTATTCCAGCTTACGCTAAGCCCCCATTGCGAATACTTGCTAACTATATCTTTAGAGGTCAACGTCAACTATCCCCAATATCTATGGTATCCCGCCGTATTAGCCAACGCTTCCTCCTCTTCTGAATATCTTGCGCACCGTCTTCAGGGACACATCACCCAAACCTCCGATCACTCCATCGATAAACTCAAGAAGTACATCAATGAAGAACTTATCATTCCTGGGCTGGGTATTCATGACGCTTCCGAGGAGGAACTCACGGCGGTAGCTTCTTATCCAGACCAGTCACAGTACATTTTCGCGCATATGATTAGCATTCGAGCTCAAATAGGTTGGAGCACTCACGGACACTCCGCTGTAGATGTTAACATATATAGTTCTGGTGGACCAGGAACGGATGCCATCCGTGGCAATGTAGAGAATACCGATGTGGGAAAGTACCTAAGGGAATATCTCAACGTGGATGTGGACGCCATCACGAAAGAGTTGAACGAGAAGTTTACACCGAAACGGAGAATAGGTATGATTAACGACGAAAGAGCTGTGGATTTTGCAGCGGAGGCTTCAAGCCAAATGGGAGATCACTGGGTATCCCACCAGGAGATGGAGACGAAGAGGACAGGCATAGATGCATGAGATTTTGCGTAAGCGTCGAATATTTGTTTTTAATGGGGATTGCATTTTCGGTTTTAAATTTGGTTACTATCATTCATAGCATGAGCCGGTGTAACAAATAAGACGTGATACCCATGTGCATGTGCCATCTAGATGAGGAGACTGTAGAGAACCCCTGGCACATGAAGCCATACATGTACCTACCACATGCAGTGAGATGCCAAGTAATAGCAGGTACATATCAGATGGTCCATAACCGTGTGCAATTCTTAAGTCTTACTGTCTGATAGCTGCGACAATCACATAAATGATGAGAAGTGGGGTAAGCTTTCGCACTGTGACTCCAGTTCGCGATTTCCAAATTTAGCGATGCCTACCCCGCGACGCGTCTACTTTACGCGATTTGGGATCCCCGCTAACTTCATCTTCTACATCCATAATTTGTACAAGTTCACATGAATCCTTGCGTCGTTTGGGACCCGGGATAATAAGACCGGCAAGATCCCTCAAGTCAACTAGGATATGTTCAGGTTCCTTGGCCAGATATGGCTGTCTTAAACTTCACTTTGAGCGAGGAAGGTGTCAATGCACTGCGAGAAGCATTAACGTGTCTCAGCAAATTCAGTGACGAGGTTTCACTTGAGGCCAAGAAGGATCGGGTAGGCATAGTGTTATATTGGTATAGACCGATGGCTAAGAATTCTCGTATAGCTGGTATTTACTACTTTGAACCTTTCCAAGTCAGCATATGCATCTTTCTCTTTTTCGGCCAGTCGCTTCTTCTCCAAGTATCAATTCGAAGGGACCCCTCAGTATCGAGAGAAGTTCTTCTGCAAGTTGTATAGCCGCGTATGTGACCTTAGTACCCGTTATATGCTATCTACTCAGTTCTCACATGTATACTTTTAGGCTCTGTTACCTATCTTCAGAGCTAGAAATGGCGGCGATGCCACACGAGACGGTGACAAAGACACGAGCATTCAACACTGCGATGTTGCCATAGTCGACGAACCCGGCAAGAAGAGTCGATTCCATGCCAAGATCGTTTTTCGACATGGTAAGTGACTCATTGTCTATTCAACCTGTATGCTAATAAATCATAGGAATGACAACCAAGTATCGACTACCTTTCGAAGTCACACCACCGGTCCACGCTAAATTCGACAAGGATCAAGCTACCAACCGCTGGTCCATACCCTCGCGAACGATACGTCAGCTCATGGATCATTTTGGTCCCGGTATCGAATATCTTGACATTCATTCCGAGGAGGATGACACTGTCAACTTTACCTGCTTCACAGAAAAGGTAAAAAATGGCGAAGAAGTCCTGAAGAAGCCCCTTCATACATCCATCGCCATCGAGCGAGACGAATTCGAGGACTTCGTCGTAGAAGAAGACAAATTACATATCGTCATCAGCGTCAAAGACTTCCGAGCCATTATTCAACATGCAGGAATTCTGGGCAGCCAGATCTACGCATACTATTCGATGCCGTCCAAACCCATGCAGCTCAAGTATGACGGCGACGGAATCAAGTGTGAATTCCTTCTGATGACCGTTGGAGAGAGAGGAGCTCCAGGCCAAAAAGCCAAGAAAGCCCGCGGCGGTGCCAGAGGATCGAAAGCGCCACAACTCGAAGCTGCTGCGAGCAGAGCCACGTCGAAGGCACCTACACCAGTTCCTCAATTACCTCCTCCCAAGCCATCAGTGCCGCGAGCCGATCCTATGCCCTCTCTACGACCATCTATAACACGTCCCTCCCAGCGACCACCTCCCGCTACGTTTCAATCCGAATCGCTCTTCGTGACGCAGGATGACGAACACCAATGGGAACCGGTAAACGTGGACGAAGAAGAGGAGGAAGAGAACGGTCGGGTCGAGTGGGATGCGAGAGGCGACTTTGTGAGTACCCCTGCTGTTGCGCAAGTTGAGTGGGAGGAACTAACGGGATTCCAGAACCGGTCGTCAACCAATATGCGATCTATGATGGCGAACCAAGACGCACAGGAGACAAGACCTGGAGATGCAGGCGATGCAGGTGATAGCCCTTCGCAATTCGAACCGACACAACGACTGTCGCAAGTCCGCAAGTATGGACTATTCGATGATTAGAATGCTGTATGGGCATGTAGACCATTTGCTAGCTAGATGTACGATTCGACGTTTGCACCCTGGCTGCTTGCTGCATAGAGGAAGACCTGTACGAGAACAAAGACCTCAAAATAAGGTTTAGAGAAAAAGTCCATCTGTATTAATATAAATCCAACTCGTGGCACATCCTGCACCAATGGCTGTAATCTCAGACCCCTCTGGCAAATGCTTCAGTGACGCAAGTACATTCCATCGTCCCTTGACATCCCCGAACTTCTCCGTCTGTGGTCCACAATTTCCATGCTCGCCCCAACCCCAGGACAAAACATCGCCATCTCTAGTCAGAGCCAGAACATGCTCGCTACCAGCCGCGATACGCTCTAATTCCGGCAAGCCTGGAGGTGGTAACTGTCCATGATCATCTCTCCCCCAAGCAACCAGCCTTCCGTCCCTCTGTAGCACATAAATTCCACCCCAACTCGCCCCAATCATGCTCCAGTTGGGCATCTCATTTGGTGCCGCGCTCTTCAATCCCCATTTGTCCGCCCCTAAGACGAGAACCCGACCGTCGCCCGGCTCGCCGATGAGACATGTCGCATGTTGACAGCACACGGCTTTAGCGACTGGAAACGGAATCCCGATTATCTTTATGGGGTGGTGGAGCACGCCTTTTGTGTCGGCGGCCTCGTTCAGGTCCCCGAGTTGCCCCTTTCGCCCGTTGCCCCAGCCGTAGACTTCTCCGGTGTTGAGGACGGCGACTATGTGTCTGAAACCTGCGGCGAGACTCTGGATTTCTGTTCCGGTGGGTGGGAAATCGCTAAGCAGAACTGGGGATTTTGGAGGTGAGGCTGTGGCAGAAGCACCTGGGTCGGGGATTCCGCATGTGTATACTCGTGTGGCTTTGCCGGCGTCGTCTCGTAATACGAAGACTGATGAATCCCACGTACAAGCTATATGGACGATAGGTCCTAGTAGGTCCGAAGTGGAAAGGGCAATCTCGCGAAATTTAGACTCTTCAGAGCCGCTGTCTTTGACGATACCGCATGCACCACTCGATGAATAGCCAGTCCAATACGCTTTCCCTGACTCCGTAAGGATGATCGTATGGTTCCCCCCTGCTGCAATTTGTACGATGTTGCCCTCAGGTAGTTGACCTGCAAAGTCCACTTGTTTCGGGACTGAGACATCTTCCTTGTGGACTATCCCAAGCTGACCGGATCCGTTGGAACCGAGCGCAAAAAGCCCGTTCATGTTGATCTCATGTAGACCCTTTCAACATATCACCGGGTTGATGATCGTCCGTCGGTTTTGATTGATTCCTCCTCGCTGTATTGCAGTGAGGATGACCAACCCCGGCGCACGATAGTTACCTGGTTGATTCTGCCAGTCGTCATATGCTTGTCTCAAAGATTAAGCTGTGCATATCTAAGTATTACAATGATATGTCACTGAATTGGGAGGTAGGTGTGGCGATTGATAGCTATTTTCATTCAGTTTCCTGTAGACTAACCTACGAGGAGACGGGGCTTGTATCGTGCAATGAACAAGTCAAGGCTCTTTGAAGTGGGTGATGGATGATGTACTTAGAGGAATATCTAGGAGTACAATACCCAATGTACTATGTGGATCATCAGTATCACATGACATTCTGCTCATGCCACCAGCCCCAGCCACACAGCCACATATCGGACTTTTATCCTTCCGGGTCTTGGCAACTGCCCCACGGACCTAAGCTTATTCTCCACTTAAATTTTGCATATCTTCGCAAGCATCGTCAAATTTTTCTTACTTTTCTTCTTACCATCATCATTCCCAAAATTCCCGCGTTGCGTTGCCTGTTTTGTGTCGCGCTGCTGCAAGAGTCGAAGAATGTGATCGCCTAGCTCCTTGACTTCAGCCAGTGAACCGTCAGAGGAAGAATTCGTTCGCGATGGCTATGAACAACTACCCCGATGTGCCGCCTGGCATGGAGAAGTTCATCGTCGGTATCATTGGCATGGGCGACATGGGAAAGATGTACGCCCGAAGACTTAGCGATGCCGGTTGGAGGTAAGAAACAGGCTGCACGTGTGACTTGATGCCTGTCGCGTCTGTCCAACACCATTTGGTAAGTCAACCTCCCAATTCCTGCCCACAGCACATTCCCCTCGCATATGATGACTTGAGTGCATTTGGCTCGAGCATTGCCCTCAATTTTCGGATCGGCCATTCTGGCTCCCGTTGATCGTTGGCTTTCCATGATGTAACTTCTCAGCTACCTTAACAATTTTTGTCTGAAGCAATCTTCCATTGTCGCATTCTGCTTGTCTCGTCTGTCATGACAACCGGCTAACACGCGATATCCAGATTCAGTCCGTCATCCGATGATACTATCGATGTACTAACATCGTATGCAAACAGCGTGATGGCTTGTGATAAAGAAGATCAGTATGGGGTGCTGTGTGAGGAATTTGCTAGCAGGGTACCCATTTGTAGTTAGTTATCCACCACAAGTAATATGTGCTGAGAGGTTCCCAGAACAATGTACAAATTCTCCGAAATGGTCACCTTGTATCTCGAGCGAGTGATTATATCATCTACAGCGTAGAAGCAGCCGCCATCGATCGTGTTGTTGCCGAATATGGCCCATGTAGGATAAACCCGATGTTGTACTCGTGTATGCATTACTAAGTAGAGACAGCCACCAAACTCGGTGCTATCGTCGGCGGCCAGACGTCGTGTAAAGACCCCGAGATCAAGGCGTTCGAGGACCACCTCCCCTCCGATGTAGACATCGTCTCCTGTCACTCCCTGCACGGTCCGAAAGTCGATACGACAGACCAGCCACTGGTATCCTAAACCTCTCCTAGTTCTCTCTTAGTCGCGCCGCTTCTCACACAAGCTAGGTCCTAATCAAGCATCGTGCTTCCGACGAATCGTTCCGGAAAGTCGAGACGGTTCTGCGGTGTCTCCGGTCGCAACATGTGTATCTCACCGCCCACGAGCACGATCGCATCACGGCGGACACGCAAGCCGTGACGCACGCGGCCTTCCTGAGCATGGGCAAGGCGTGGCACTCGATGCGGCAGTTTCCGTGGGAGGGCGCCCGCTACGTGGGCGGCATCGAGAACGTGAAGATCAACCTGATGCTGCGCATCTTCAGCCAGAAGTGGCACGTCTACGCGGGGCTCGCCATCCTCAACCCCGAGGCCCGGAAGCAGATCGACCAGTACGCCAAGAGCGTCACCGAGCTGTACAAGCTGATGCTCGGCGGCCACCTCGAGGAGCTGCGGGCGCGCGTCCTGGGCGCCAAGGAGAAGGTGTTCGGCAGGGAGCACGAGCAGAAGTGGGCGGACAAGCCGCTGCTCAAGGATGAGGTGCTCGACCAGTTCAGTCTCGGCGGCAGGAAGTTTGATAGCGGCAGCCCGCTGCCAAACAACCACCTGAGCTTGCTGGCCATGGTCGACTGCTGGAGCGCCCTGGGCATCGTGCCGTACGACCACATGATCTGCAGCACGCCGCTGTTCCGACTGTGGCTCGGCGTGACCGAACACCTGTTCCGGGACCCGGCGAGGCTGGACGAGGCGTTGCGGATCGCGGTGGAGGACAACACGTTTCGTAGCGATGATCTCGAGTTCACGTTTGCGGCGCGCGGGTGGGCCGAGTGTGTTGGTCTGGGCCACTTCGAGACCTGGAAGGAACGCTTTGTTGTCACGCAGAAGTTCTTTGAGCCCAGGTTTCCCGGGGCGATTGAGGTTGGTAATGCTATGGTGAAGGCTGTGCTGGAGAGTACAAGGAAATAGATCAGCTTCACCACATCGTATACTAGAAGACGGCATAAGAGGGAACTGGGTTATTTTCGTTTTCCGACAATGTATCAGTGCCATTGCAATTCCTCCCCCTTCCCGCCCCTCACCCCCCTTTTTTCATCTATTGATTCTTTTTAAAAATACACCGGCTCCACCTCATGATGATTCTCCCCGTCACCATGCAAGCCATCGCCCCGTAAATTACGAGGAACGCCGTGATCGCTTCTTGTGATACGCCGATCGTACAGACGCAGTTGCAGGTTGGCATCGGGGCCCTGCTACAACGAATTTATATTAGCTTGGTCTCTATTATAATTAGCTCATCGTTATGACATCGAAAACTCACCTTGTCACGACGTCTGGGGCTGGCGTGGTAACTAGTACCTCGTTGCTGATGCTATAGCATAACAATTAGCGGTTTGAACTCGAAATGGTGGCGAAGTAAATAGACTTACACGGTATTGGTGGTGGTGGGTGTGGGAGCCATTGTGTGTATTTGTTTTTTTTTTCTTCAAAAAATTATCAACAATAATGATTGAAAATTATGTTGGGGAAATAGAAAAAGAAAGGAAGAAATAGAACGAGCCGATAGATCGAATAAATTTGGCTGCGCCCTTCTTCTTCGTGCCTACCTGCCTAGACATTGGGTATAGTTGTTGCATTGCTCAATCACCTGGTATCGTCATTCTTGGAAGAAGGTTTCGCGTTTGTTTGATAGGGGGCATGAAGAGTGGGACAACGTCATGAAATGGCCCATATTGTACCAAATATTCAAGCAGTCACATCCAAAAACAGATAGATGAGGCCGCATTCGCAACTGTCCTCGACACTATTCTAGGTAGGAACGAAGGCCTCGCTACACTACGATCGCTTTCCGGGGAGAGCTCTCGAATCTTGGATGTTTTCGATGTAACTCTCGACGATATATGCAATAGGTCATGGAAGAGCGAAGTTGACCGCTGGCTTCCAAAGATGGTTAATATAATCCAAACTGGTCTGCACGTCGTGGAGCTACCCCCTTATGAAGTCGAAGCAACACTACCCCTATGTCGCTTCATGGCTCCTATTCCTCTTCACGCAATATGCATTATAGAAGCCGCGATTAACTAGGTAGAATGGCACAGGCAGGTTTATGCCTTGCATGAGCTTCCGAAATTTCAATAGCATTCGATACGGGGCTGCCATGCCAGTGGGGATGACGAATGACTCTCTCATCGATCGCTCTTGATAGGTAGCGGTGGACGGAAATGTCGGAACTTTTACTTTCGCGCTATCATAATTCATGGCGGTTGCCCATGGTGCTCTGGGCAGGGGTTTTTATCATCGGCGGCTGGTTATCACTGCTGGTATGCTCAATGCCGCACTGTCTCCTTATCTTCTGGCAATGTGTCGGAAGAGGCAGCCTCAGAAGCTACCTACATGCATGAGACGAGTACAGGTATCGACACAAAATGCTCTTTGGGCTAGCCAACATTGATACAAAGGGTAGTCCCAATAGTAGTGTGTGACACGCAGAGAGAATTTCGAAAATGACTGCATGATTTGACTACCTAGCTATGTATCTATCTATCACTGACCTGGGCCCAATTGCCAAGCAAAAACACCGCCTATTCTAGCCACCAAAACAATGACCTGGATAGTGTCAGGTGTGGGCAGTCCCCATCTCATACGAAGAGTGAATGCCAGGTCCATTCAGATAGATGTAATAGCGCTTGACCTCCCGACGAATGCTGGGGGTAGATGATACCAAAGGATAGGCAAAACGGCGTCGGTGATGGCAGCGTGAGGCACCAAAAGGCATATTCTGTATCATAACCATGAGTTCTTCAACTCCGAGAAGTTATTCGCCAAGAGGAGAAACTTACCCTCAACGACGCCCAGCAGTAGTAAATTGCTTTCTGGAAGCCAGCACAGATGCTCAAATAGTGGAATGATCGAAGGGTCAGGCGGTTGGGTCGACATCTTCGCGCGCGTCGCCTGTCGAATAGGATCCTTCCTGTCCGTCCCATGGAATCGCCGGTAGATACAAAGCGCAGCCTTCCTATTCTCTTATCCTTTACCAGCCCTGTGAGTCCACATTTGCCGTCTTCGAACGATTAAAAACCGTTCCTGCGAGATCACTATATCTCGTGTAGAAGGCGGTTTCTACATGGGAGCGAGGGACACTGTTGTCGACGTTGGCGCCCGTTTTCTCTCGGCTACTCTCACTACCCGTTTGACCATGATGTCCGCGATCACCGGTTACGCCTGGACGGTTTGATCACGAGGAAGAATGTGACTTGCCCGTGCGAGGGGGCGAAGGCCGGTGCCGTGTAGGAATCTGTTTTGGCATATTCTCTGTTGGATATAGCCAAGGGGCATGGTGTGAAACTAATACGGTGCTGGCGGTGGCGGTGGTAGTGGGAGGGACAATGGTGCGCGTCCTATAATGCAACAATTAGCTCATTAGATTCGGTATTTTCGCCAAGCGAATAGGCTTACACTTCGTTGGTCGTGGTAGTTTCCATTTTTTATTGGTAGTTTAAGAATGTAAAATAAACGATAAAAGATGTGTTGGGAATATTGTCGGTATAATGCTAGTAGGCATTTGTAGAATAGTCGTATAATCCGATGTACCGCCAGGTTGATGGATTCAAGAGAGTAATGTATCCATGGATCAGGAGGAAAACAGTTTATCGCGGTCGCGTATCATTTTATATAATAGAGGAGGAAGAGTTGGAGAAATCACCGAGAGATGAAGAGAAGAAAAAGCAGCGGAGGTGTTGCGTGGGCAGATAGTTATATAGATGCAGACACTGGTTACTCCATTCGTTATTCCACAATACCTACCGGTTTAGCGGGTAAGTTTATTTTCATCATATACCTACCTCAAATAGAAAGGGGAAGGCTCTCTTGTTTTACTTTTGGGGGGCAGCGTTGCTCTATTCAACAACCTAGGCAGGGACAAGGACAGCTACCTGCCAAGCTAGATATCTCCAATAACAAAATGACTGACTTTCCCTTTCCTAAGAACATGAGCTTTAAGTCGGTAGCTTCTTAATAACCACTCAATTGAATTACCTACAGGTTCTCACTGTCGATGTCCCTTCCACGAGCGTCAAGCTACCACTTCAAGTCGCTTCCGATCATATTGTAAGTTTAAACTTCTATCCATGCTCACTGTCCTTCTCTTCCTATATATGGGTAGAAGGGATTGACGCATGAGTCATCGTTTGCATTTCAAATCGACCTACGTCACTTCGCACGCTCGGGACCTGGGAATTACTCCTCTGTCCTGACGCAAAGTTCTCCTCGCTTTCCGTCATCTTCACGAACCTTGGCAAATCGCTAGACTCTGTTGACTTGGTTTTCTTTGGGAAGCTGACAAGCGACAAGAGACTCTCGGTAGGTAGGATGTGAGCTAGGATTGGTCGAAGAGTAGGACCGGAAGCGGCGATGATGCCAACTTGGACCTCTACTAGGTTCCAAATGGATATACCGGTGAGAATTGCTTCCGGGCGTGGTCAGTGTCTGTACAAAGGCTAACAGTATTGATGGGAAACTCACTGATAGCGTCTTCGGTGTAAAGGCCCAAGCTAGCATCGATGTATATGTACGCCTTGACGACAGACGCCGCGACCGAGCTACGAATGATTAGAACTGAGCGACGCTCGATGGCGATGATTGAATTGGTATGCGTCCGAATAATCTAGACCCAGATCACCGAAACAACGACGCCGCGCGATTGTGACGCAAAGAGAACGAATAACTCACAGGGCTCCAATCATGAAGGTTAACAAGGTGAGGAGTTTTCGATGCATTGGCATCTGCAATTTCAATATGGCTGGAATGGGGATTATCAACGTGATCAGATCAGTTGCCATGTCCGATCCAACCATTGCCCATCCCGATGGAATTGCGCTTCCACAATGATCAAGATACTCCTGAGGGGCCCCAAAGATGGCAGTGAGATGCGAGCCACACTCTAGGAGACCAGCGAGAACGAAGCTAGTGGCCCACGCTACTATGATGACCATCCAGACGATGAGGAATCGTCGGAACATGACTTTTGCGAATAGGTGCCAGTAGAGGAAACAGGCGGAGAGTTTGACGAGACCGAGCGCTGTGATCCCGAGGAGAAGATAAGACAGCTCAAGCTTGAGGCAGGTCAGAGGCTATTCCCTTGGAGCTGATCTAGATTAACAGGAAACCATACATGTTTAGCTTTATTCAGCCGTCCTGTGACTGCTTTGGGGTCTTCGATTGTGCTACCTAGTGGATAGCCTAGTGCTTCAACTTTGACGCCTAGGTTCTGTCAGCTTCATTTTAGTTTCCACGACATCCTAGACCGGGAGACATACCATAGATCTCAATGACTGTTAGGCCTGTGGCGAATACGAATGCAGCTAGTATTAGCCAGTCGGTTACCAATACACTCTGATGTTTCCATCTTCGAGTATAGAACCGCAAACCAACGGATAAGATGGCTAGGACCTCGAGAATAACAGCGCCCGCGATGATACCACCTGGGTTATCATATCGTAGTTCCCCCATGATGAAATAAGCTAATAGTAGCCCTAGACGGTAGAGGCGAAAGTAATATCAATCGAAACGGGTTCTAGGAGTGAACTGATACACCTAGGAGGAACTTGCTCTCTATTGACTAGCGATTGGGTCTATTGGAATAGTTATACAAGCGCGAGTTGCAATCCATCTATCTAACCGGCCGAAGGCATCTAGACTGGAGTCAGCCAATCCCACAAGAATATTAGAAGATGTATAGGAACTAGAAGTTACTTCCTAGGACTATGTTAGATCTACCACCTTGCGAGCTGCACACGTAGTCCTGTCGGATCCGAATCAGCTCAAACCCCCACACACAGAATCCACAGTGTGAAGGCTTCCAGAGGCTTGCAGAATGGAGGCGCCAACCCCGGCTTTTGAAAAGCCGCTTGCATTTTCGCGCGTGTACGCCGATAAATTGCAGATGGGCGTGTCATACGGTGCCACCCCCGGGGCGCCACAACGGGCGCCGAGGGGTAAAAAACTCCGGGAGAATGACTAGTTGCGATACACTGGCGAGGATGGTGATCCATCTAGAAGCAGGCTGCGCTAGAAGTCGATGGTGTGGTATAATATCCTATTCTAAAGTGCAATATTGCTAGGAAGTTGGCGCTTACTCATGCAGTCATCTCTCGATGATCGTATAGTAGTAGCTACGTGGTTTATGTAGCATCGGTCCATTCCTACGGGCAGGCGACGACGTACTTCATCGTAAAGCACTAACACCACCATTGAGACCCCGCATCGTGTTTGATGAAGAGAAAGTGCAACAAATTTTCTATTTTTATGTCCAGACCTAGTTAGCTAGATACCAGGCGACCGGGGTAGTTTGGGGGCTGAAATTGTGCTGTTGGTTGCTGGTTTTCAAAATGCGGACCAATTGCTACCAATCATCTCGTGCGACGGAACGCAGCATAAGCCCTAATATATCGTACAGCAGTCTTGCCTGCAGCCTTAAGCACCTCGGACTTTGGTACCACGTAGGGCTTGGTGGAGGGCGTTTAGGTGCCTGTAGTTAAGTTGATGAGTCGATGACGATCATACCTTATAGATTGGGTGCGATCAGCCCGTGATATCTATTGCCTAATGGGTAGACCTAGGCCGCTGGGGAGGATGAAAACACGGGAAGTGCGGAATTGGGACCGCCATTGAGGTTGCAAGTCTAGTCCTAGCTGACCGGATAATACCCATCATTGATGCATCATTAATTCATTATATAGATCTTAATTCAATTGGCAACTGTGATATTACGACTACACTAAGAGAAATGCGATAACCCGCGATCAAGTTGAACCCGTAGATTCCTTGCTTTCATACAAACTCTCTGGAGGACCGACCATATCCTCCAACTTAGCCGCCCGTCCCTTCATCCACTCGTGTAAAGATGACCAGTCCACACAAGCGTGAAGCTGAGGGACTCTTACTGTGGGCTTAAATCTGCTGTGCGGTGTCCATTGAAGAGTGTACACATTGACATCCGCGTTGCACATGAGCTCCTGACGCAGCGACTCTAGACAGTGGTCAACATGCGAGTACAACTCGTCCCAATCTTGTTCTTCGTGGTTGTAGTAGTACTCGGGATGTATGTATTGCTTTAGTCGTTTCTGACAGTCGATACTCGTTAGTGACGATATTCGTGGTGGGGCAAATTGGGAATAGGGGCGCACCAGGCAATGCAATGAATGCGAGATTCCAAGACCGCCAACGAAACCACCATGCTTATACGCAACGGAGGTGGCATTATTGGCCAACTTCAACTCTTCCTCGGAGTATCGTATCATGGTTGCTTCTAGCAAGTTATGCCAGGCTTGGTCCAGTTCAGGCCTTGGACGACCCATGAATTTGGGAGTATCGGGATCGCCAGTGAGATACCTATTGACATAGGTTACGGGAGCGGGTGCTATCTAGATTAATATGTGTTTGGGGCGGCTTTTGGGATGTACTCACAATATGGGACATCAGCACCAGGCGTGAGAACAGGACATGTCAGTCTGTTCACGTAATACACAGCTCCTCCAACGAAGAGCGATAGTATCGTAAGTGATGATGCTAGTAGGAGATAGAAACGTCGCCGCCAGACGATATCCTTTTGTGGTATCGTTGACTCAAGCGAGGAACCGTCAGAACTGTCATCGAGAGAAGACACCCTCTCGTAGCCAACTTTGTCACTATTGGTAAGAGGCGACATGGCGTACTCGCACTTAGAAAGGGGACTCGGGAGAGATGTGAAATGATAGGGGTTGTCGAGTAGACAGGACAGTAGTCAAGACTACTGTCATATGCTTTTGTACGGATAGACGGCTTCCAAGGTCGTGAATCTTACTATAGGTTGGTGACTAGATCCTTCAACATCCTTGTTTTGTACCTCTACCTAAGGTGACAAGGTCCATGTACGATGATTCTGGGCTGAGCCATCGTGGCCAACCTCGAATACGCTAGCTGAATATCTATAGCGGGAACTCAATCCATGTCGATGTGGTGAGAATAATAGTCCTAGCTGCTTGGGCGGCAGACCTTATCGGCTCCTTCGAAAGCAAGTTAGTCGCGGTAGTTATCTACTTGTACCCTCGCACGGGAAGCATGCCTAGAGCGGATAAGTGTGGACTGACGTTCTTATATGAATGTACGAGATCTTGATTTGGGTCGTCTGCAAGACGTACTCCGAATCCTTGGGATGCTAGGATAGGAACGCTCGATATAAATAAGAGTGTGCAAACCCGACATCACTTGGGCATGACACAGCGCGTCCCCACTGACAAAGTACCCATCTGCTACGCATTAGTTCCCGGAAACCTACCATCTATAAGTTCAAGATGAAGATTGCGTCACTGTTCGCATTCCTATGCGTTTCGGTTGTAACAGCGACTGCTCTACCAGTTACAGGTAAGTCGAATCGAGCTGGCGAGTTCCGAAAGACCTACGTACCTGTATACTAACAGCAATTTGCCTAAAGAAGCAAACACAGCTCAGTCAAAACGTGATGGCTCAACGGAATTCGATACAGACTTATGCGTTCTGAAGAGAGAGGCAGTCAAACGAGGGGATGTTGTGGGATTGGGGATCGATAATTGTGACATTTGATAGGATAATTCGGGGTAGTTGGAGTTAATTGGAGACAGTTGGGGGCTGAAAGCTGATTCGTCTGATTTATGGAAACCTTTACAGCGTATAGGGCTGTGTGTGATAGGGCGCCTGCATTGGGTCAGCTACGCCATGGGAGTGCATATAACCTGTCATCTCAATGCTACCTCCCGTCAGCCACCATTCGTTAGTGATACAGGTAACAGGTCTGCCTTATGCTGCGTAACTGACACCCCCTCTTCTTTTGGAAATCCGCGTTGCCGATCACTTGTAATCAAGCCCGAGCTCCCTTCTTGCACTCAAATGGCGGGCCGCTTGTATTTGTTTTCTTGTTCGCCTATTTACTCGATTTTATGTTGTTTCTAGCATGACTACTAGTCCATAAACTTTAGTTTTGAGGCTTCTTTTTCTGATTGCAAGAAGTTAAGATGGTTTGGGCCCCGTTGCGTGCGGTTCTTCTTGGCTTGACGCCGAGTCTCTTTGTCGCTGCAGACCCGGTAGTTCAGGTCGGTGAAAACCGCGTCTCATATCGAGGGATAGCTAAGGACTCTGTAGAGCATTTCAAAAACATCAGATTTGCCCATGATACCTCAGGAGCGCGACGATTCGCTCCTCCGGAACCTTACATACCTCCCGATGGGACCGAAGTCGATGCTACAGCACCTGGTCCGGCATGCCCGCAGTCCAAACCCGGCATTCCTCCCTTCTTCGTAGATACACCAAATATCAGCGAAGATTGTCTTCATCTTCGAATCTCTAGACCTGAAGGCACGAAGGCGGAAGATCGTCTCCCTGTGGTCGTTTGGCTTCATGGTGGTGGCGTAGTCAAAGGTTCTGCATATGATCCGCATTTTGATCCCGACAATCTCATCAAGCTTTCCGCGTCCATCGACAAACCTGTCATATATGTTTCCCTTAATTACCGCTTGACCATCTTCGGTTTCGCCAATCTCCAATCGTTATATGATCAAAAGTCGTTAAATGTTGGGATGCGGGATCAGCGGGCTGGGTTTCAATGGGTCAAAGATAACATTGCTGCCTTTGGTGGTGACCCAGAAAGCATCACAGCTTATGGGTTAAGTGCTGGTGGAACCTTTGTATCGCTTCAGACGTTGGCGTACGGGGGCGAGAAGGGTGTACCTTTTACGAAAGTCTGGGCCATGTCTGGACCGCCTGGTACGGCATTGAATATTACTAGTGACGCAAGTAGAACACATACCCTTGCTGTCGCTGAGAAGCTAGGATGTCAATCAGAGGATGGAAACGAGGTCTTGAAGTGTATGAGAGAGATACCAATGGATAAACTTACCGAAACTGCTACAGAGTACGCAGTAGCGAACCATCCACCGGTTGGAGGGTTCACTTACATTCCTCTTGTCGACAATGACTTTATACCGGATCGTCACACGGTGTTGTATAAATCCGGGAAATTCGCGAAAGGTATGTCGTGAAGCTTTTGTTCCATTCGATCGAGGTAGAACTAACGTTCATTAGGCCTTCCAACGGTCTTTGGTTGGACCCAAGATGACGGTGCCATGAATGCAGGTCCAGCTGCATCGTTCCAAACTGAAGAAGATATCAAAACGCCCATCAAGGCTTTCGCACACGAATTGACGGATAAGGATTATGAAGGCTTTTTCTCACTCTATTCGGAGTCCGATTTCGAAGATGATGTTCGAAATTACGAAGCGTCAAAAGCAGAATCTGACCCAAGCGTCTCTGTTCACTTCTTTCGGGCATCTCGCATCTTGCGCGACATCTTGTTCACGTGCTCTTCCATCGACTATGGATATGAGATTTCCAGACAGTCCAAGGTTCTGGATCCCGATTTCGCTGGTGTCCGTGTTTATGACTTGAACCAGAGCATGATGGCGCCGCTATTCAAAGGTGCGGGCATGCCTTATATCAAGGTAGCTCACGGTAGTGATACCAACTACATCTTCAACGGACTTTACCCCGAAGGAACCATCTCGGAAGAAGACCAAGAATTGTCTAAGTCCATGACGACTGCATTTATTAATTTCGCGTACACTGGTAATCCCACCACGTCCAAGGATGAACACTTTTTTAACTGGCCGGAATCACTTCCGGAGTCTACTGAACTCGAGGATTCTTTGGAATCCGGTCCATCGACTCTCAAGGTGTATGTCATTGGTGGTCCTCATGGATCCGGCTCGGCCAAGGTGACCTCAGAGGACGCGAATACATATTCCGCTGGACAACAGGGAGTCCAACAACCACTTCTAAACACCGGCAAGTACACGGAGATGGAATGTAAGGTAGCGCAAGCGAGGAAACGAGAGATTCAGCGTGAAAAACTACTTGAGCGCTGTGCTTTCATCGGTACGCTCTCTGAGAAGCTTGGAGTGTAGGAAGTGGTTGTCGCAGTTTAATCGGGATTGCAATGTTTCTCGCGATACCTTTCGCAGTTCCCCGAGGTGTAGTAAATGAATAGGTAGCTACCTCATAAGGTCCCATACTCGTAATGTTATACTACACACCACCCAAACAGTTTTTGGGATAAGTTGTTGTCCGAATGATGGTGATAATCGTTCGATTGGAGAAGCCTCGGTACCATGTGGAGGGGACCACGCCACTAAAACAGGCGGGTAATGCCTTGTAACCGTGCTAACCCCGCCATCGATAGCGATCATAAGAGCCGAAATTCGCTGTTCCTCTTTGGTGACCTAGAAATGCCCTCTTTATAGTCCTCACGAGTCACGATCGTGATTTCAAGGAGATACGGGTTTCAACTCTACATACGTTAAGGTAGCAAACTCATGATAAACAGCCGACTAGTGGCATACGTGTAATATATTAATGAAATGATTTGACAAAAGCCTAAATTGTCTGAAAATAACGTTTAGCTCGTGTGCTTCTTTGGTATACTAGTAATCAATAGGTGGGAGCAAGGGGAATCCATAAGAATGTCTAAAGGCAGATGCAACTAAAATGCATCCTTCCGGCATATCAGCCACCTAAATCATCAGTCTCAAATACGTTACATCTACAATATTTCCCCTTCCATTCATCAAAATACCTGCTACTCACTACATTCGCTGGAATATCGAATCGAAATATGAACTGACAGTTAGCTGATCAGTCATTGACCAAAAGCTAAACCAAATAACACAATGGCAACCCCCTCGGACCAAAAAGACCCCGTCATCATCGTAGGCGGCGGCCTAGCGGGGCTAGTAGCCGCCTTCGAGCTGTCGCAGCGCGGCGTGAAGACCGTCATCGTCGACCAGGAGGGCGAGCAGAACCTAGGCGGACAAGCCTTCTGGTCGCTTGGCGGCATCTTCTGCGTCGACTCGGCCGAGCAGCGGCGCATGGGCATCCAGGACAGCCGCGCGCTGGCGCTCCGGGACTGGCTCGGGTCGGCGAGCTTCGACCGGTTAGAAGACGAGGACATCTGGCCGCGCCGCTGGGCCGAGGCGTTCGTGGACTTCGCGACGGACGGCATGGAGACGTATCTGAAGGACCGCGGCGCCGGCTTCATGGTCAGCGTGGGGTGGGCCGAGCGCGGCAACGGCACCGCCGACGGCCATGGGAACTCCGTGCCCCGGTTTCACATCACCTGGGGCGCCGGGCCCGAGGTCGTGCGCGTGTTCGCCGAGCCGGTCCGGGAGGCGGAGAAGAAGGGGATCGTGGAGTTCAGGTTTCGCCATCGCGTCGACAAGCTGCTGGTCGATGCGAACGGCAGGGCGTCCGGCGTCCAGGGAAAGATTCTGGAGCCGGATTCGTCGCCGCGTGGGGTCAAGACTTCGAGGACTACGGTGGATGATTTCGAGTTGCGTGGTGCGGCTGTGATTGTCGCGTCTGGTGGCATTGGAGGGAATGTAGAGGCGGTGAAAAAGGCGTGGCCTATTGATCGTTTAGGGCCCAAGGTGCCGGAAAACTTTGTCATCGGGGTGCCTGCGCATGTTGACGGTCGCATGGTAGGGATTGCCGAAGAAGCCGGTGGACATTTTATCAATCGCGATAGGATGTGGCATTACACAGAAGGACTGCAGAATTGGAATCCCATCTGGCCAGATCACGGAATCCGTGTTCTCCCAGCACCGTCCTCGCTCTGGTTAGACGCAAACGGGAAAAGACTCCCGCCATTCCTGTACCCTGGGGCTGACACCTTGGCCACCCTGAAATACATCTGCAGCACGGGGTACGACTACACTTGGTTCGTTTTGGATCAGAGCATCATCGCACGCGAGTTTGCGCTCTCCGGCTCGGAGCAGAACCCCGATCTTACGGAGAAGAGCATTTGGCAAGTCTTGAAGAACCGAGTCTTCAGCTCCAAGGGCACAATCCCCGTGCAGAACTTCCAGAAGTACGGAAAGGACTTTGTCGTGCGCGACAACCTAGAGGACTTGGTTGAGGGCATGAACGAGTTGGCCAAATCCGTCAGTGGGCCTTTGCTAGACTCCAAAGCAATTCGGGAGGTCGTCGAGATGCGCGATGGTCAGCTTGACAACAAATACTGCAAAGATTCACAGATCATGCTTATTCGCAATGGTCGGAACTACTGGCCTGATAGTCGCAGTCGTATAGCAGCACCGCACAAGCTTCTAGATCCGAAACATGGGCCCTTGATCGCCGTGCGGATGAATTTGTTGACTCGAAAGACATTGGGCGGTCTAGAGACAAACCTTGATAGCAATGTCATGAAGGAAAATGGTGAGAAATTCCCTGGCCTATATGCAGCAGGCGAGGCAGCAGGCTTTGGTGGCGGTGGTGTCCATGGGTACAACTCGCTCGAGGGCACGTTCCTTGGGGGATGCATATTCTCAGGAAGGGCTGCCGGGCGGGCACTCGCCGATGAGATTTTGGGACCGGCCATTCAATAGAGGCGTTTAGCTGGGTGGCTGATGAAACTATCAACATCACTTTTTTGGCGTGGGAATCAGACTATTCGAAGCGAGCAAACATCCCACCAATTCACTCAAACTAGAATCGCAGTCAGAACTCTACGACGAAACCAAAAGGCTAATTGAGTCACTGATGGCCTTCTTGGATATTTATATTGCTGCTCATTCCCTTCCCACTCCTGCACTTCTTACGTCTCTTGCATCTCGACATTACCTGCAGCGCTCGACCGACAATATTTGTTAACAAAACACATCTCAATCTTCCACGCCTCGATAAAAAGAAACGTACCCGCAAACATGGCGATCCCTACCAAGGCTGAACTATACAACACGCTCTGTGGACTCGTCGTGGCCTCTTGTGTCTACATAGTAATGAAGTATTACAGCTGGGTGCTAGGAGTGGTCATACTATCCGCCGAGCTGATATATCGCTGGTTCCGTGCCAGTGAAATAAATTGGCTATTTTTAAAGAAAAATTAGGATGCCTGAGTACCTACGCTACATAACAGTCGAGGACTGATACAAGGCATCTGGATCTGTTGACGACGGGATAGAATCGGGCGGGCGGGAGGATGGCATTTCATCTTTTTTGGCAATCATCTCCTAGCGAGCCGGACCGCGCGACTTTCGCGATTCTCCTGGATACTACACTTGGCATACATGCGATCATCGACATACCCATATCATTTGCGACGCACTGGATCTCATTTCGAACGATGCGATACGCGATCAAACTTCATCTACCAATACCAACAGACAACTGGAAGCGCTGCAGAATTCAGTTGGCTTACAACGTTGCCGTCGCATCAAGCATCTATCGGCATACTCGCATTGTACTCGCGCCATTCAACCTTATCCAAACAACATCACCAGGTGTCTATAGCAAGCTGTTATCAATTGGGATCCCGAAGACGAAGTCAGCATTTCAAGCAAGCCTCTAAACAAGTTGATGCTTTGGTACGAATGGTTTGGTGGGATAATGATAGGTTTATGTTGGGCATTCTTTGTTGGGGATGAATTATGTACACTATTGGTTTCCGTTTTACCTGTGCTTGAGGTTGTCTTCTATGGACACGTTCAATTTTTCGTCAGGCAGAGTTTCTATAGGTTCCCGACAAGGAACGGATCGCATGTCTATACCGTGCCCCCATTTTAGTAACCACGTCTTCGGCTCACTTTATTTATGTACTCCTTGCCCTCGCTCAACCTCTTGAGATTGATACCTAGGACCTCAAGTAAGCGAGTGGTATAGCTCGCAGAGTTGCCGCTAATGTGCGGTGTGATGATAATATTCTTCGCGTCCCATAATGGGTGCTCCTTAGGGAGAGGTTCAGGGTCTGTGACATCGAGCGCGGCACCTCGGATCCATTCCTCATTAAGAGCAGTTATCAAATCATCCGTGTTGATGACTGGCCCTCTACCGATATTGACGACGTACGTCTTCTTGCCGCGGAGGGTTTGGAATTGTGGTGCTGAAATCAATCCCTTCGTCTGAGGTGTGAGAGGTACAGCCAACACCAGAAGATCGAGGTCCGCAGACAAAAACTCTTGAACCTCTTCCGGCTTCGTTCCGGAGAACCATTTTGACGGCAAGACACCTTCCGGATCACCTAGACCAGGCACTATGTAGGAGTCATCGCGACGAGACTCTGGGGTAGGTCTCGGTCTGTTGGTGTAGGCATACACATCCATCCCAATGGCTTTTGCCACTCTCGCTACTTGTCTTCCAATACTTCCATACCCCAAAATACCACTTTAGCTTAGTTAGCATTATAATGTCAGCAGCAGCTAGACTTTGATTACGCACACTCGTTGTTGGACGGCATCCTGGGCTGCTGAATCGTCCCAACTATGTTCCCATCTATGCTCCTTGATGTTGTCAAGGAAGTGTGGAACTATCAATTAGTCTTAGTTATATTTTGATTATAAGTGTTGGGTATTGAAGAAACTCACTTCGGTGCTGAAAAGCAAGATAGCTGCAGATAATCCATTCCGCAATCTGAGGTCTATGTAATGTCAGCAGCCGAATCTGCCCTTCAGGTTGCACGACCTACCCATGAATTCCATTCGCCGTACAGAACGCTATATCCGTATCTGTAAATAAGGGGTTGTCTAGGACAAAGTTGGCGCCGGCACTCTGGAGCTGAACTAGCTTTAGGTTTGGCGCCGCCTCTTTGGTAGGAAATCTAGCGCCGGTGAGAAGAATAGTGACAGACTTCCAATCTTCTTCGGTAATATGACTCGGGAGTGTCTGTTGTTGCCAAGTATCCCAGTTGGCGTGAATGACCTCAAGCCCCGGATACGTCTTGTTTAGAGAATCGATGTACCCGGAGGGCGGATCCCAAGGTACGAGGAGAAGCAATTTGTGACCCTTCAAATCCTTATTCGTCGACATGCTTGCGTCGGGAGTTCCTGACGGGTTTTCTATGAAGACGTTTCTCATTTTGGAGGTTTCGAGCGTTCTAGCTAGATTACAGTGATGTGAAAGTGATGATTTCAAGCTGCTTGCCCAAGGATCACCGCCGTTTGAACATCGCTGTTCCAAATACGAATTCCCCGCCCTGTGGACTTGACACGACTTAGGCCAGCGCTATGGCGCAATCGGAGTTAGTTGGACGATCCAAAAAGGGTAATTCAAATAGTTCGTCCCGCCATCAACACTATTTTAGAAATTGAGGTTTGTGCTTCGGATATCAGATATCAGACGAAGTCTCATTAGAATCAAGTATATTTGTCTATGTTGAAGATACCTTGAACTACCTACGAACTTTAGTACACCACGATGAGATCTAAGACCACTGTAGATAGGGATAATGACTAATCTATCACCAATGATGGTATTAGTAATCCGGCAGCGGTGATTATACCCCGCCCCCGCATTGTGCACCCCGAGAATTCATGTCTTCGAGTTTATTTCATGGCATCGTGAATCAGTTCTCGGTAGGGTTTAAGGCTCATATGGACGGGCAAGGTTAAGGACCACGGAAAGGTGTTTAAGCTTCTAGGTCAACTAAACGGGGACTGGTCGCGTTGATACTACGTCTTCGGCTAGAAAATTAGCCCGTCAACTCCGCGAGAAATTATTCAACATTTGCTTAATATCTGAGGTTGCTATACCGTTACGCGTGTGAAGAACCCTTAATTGAAACCATAAGGCCGAGTTGCGCCAACTTCCTGATAACAATATCGAGACTCCGTTACGTTTTACCGGATTATGTTCTTCGGAATCCGCTTTTAGAAAATGATGCGACATAATACCTTAAAGAGGTCCGAATCTATGACCATCTTATACCTAGTCGATGATTGCAGTGTCATCCCGCGGCAGTATATCAAGACTCGAGGACTGCTATCGTCTCATATTACCATTATAACCTCACATTGATTATAGAAAATACGCCGGTGGTTATAATTCATATGATTATATCATTATATACTAAACTAAGTGACCATGTTGCCTTTGGCTCGCTCTTATATGTCTAGGTACCGTAGAAATCCCTTTTGGAACCAACCACGGCTGTCTCGAAACTCCCATTTATCTATTGCCTGAGGCCACAAACCCATGTGACCCTTTTTCTCTACTAAATAAAAAAATCCTCTGCCAATTAATGCAAGAAGCCGCTCGCCACCGCCCGTATAGCCTGTTGAAGCATCGCTCATGGGGTATAATTCTTTATCTCAACTCACAACACAACACAAGGAAACGGAATTCACAATCATCATCATCACCAAACACCACATCGTCAAATTACTTCCTCCGCAACCGTCTCCACACATCTGATAGCCATCTCGCCATTCGTTCTCGCCGTCGTATCGCACGGACCTTCTAGTGTCCGTCGGGAGACAACGGAAAGGGAGGATGTTCTTCATACGCGGGACTCTGCGCCCTGCTCCCGATATCCTGGCTCTGGCGCGCAAGCGTCAAATCCTCGACGCTCTCGTAGGGCACGTCGCAGGAGTACGACGGCGGCGACGGGGGGACGTCCTGGTAGATGGGGGGCGCCTCGTTGTCCCAGCTGACGCCTAGACCGGCGCGCTCGGTGACCACGACACCGAAGTGCATGCGCAGGATGCGAGCGACGCCGGTGGGCGTGATGTGCTTGGGGTGCGCCGTGGGCGCGTACTCCTGCACGACGACCATCTCGACCACGAGCTGGTGCGTGACTTCCGTGCCGTCGCGGCTCTTGATGTCGCACGCCGCCTTTGCGCTTGGCGGCAGCGCGCACTGGATCTCCATCTCGATGCATCCCGACGGCGAGTAGTCCGACTTCCACCCGCTGTGCATGTCGGCGTGCGCGATGGTCCTCGCGTCCGTGCGCTTGGCCCCCTTCTTCGTGGGGAGCCCCGTCTCCGCATCTTTGGGGGCGTGCTTGTCGCACGCCGGCGCCACCGTCTCCATGTTCTCCTCGAGCTTCCACGACAGCCGCTTCAGCTTCCAGTACTCGACGCTCTTCGCGTCCGGGTTGTGCTTCACGATCCCGTCGAGTCGCAGGTTGAACGTGTTGGTGCTGACCGGGTGGATCACCTGCGTGAAGTGCACGCTCGCCGCGATGTTGGTGGGGGGGAATATCCGGATACTATGATGCGGGATCTCCGGCACCTGCACCGATCGCTTCACGTCTATGGTCTTGGCGATCTTGATGGCGGGCCCGGTTTTGGGTGTCGCCTCCGCAGTGAAGTCATAGCGGATGGCGACGATGGAATTGTCGGTTGATGCGGGTAGGTGACCGTCTAGCAGGACGGAAAAGGGGAATTCGTGTATCCCTGTTTTTTTTTAAATGTTAGTCATACTGTGCTGGCACATGCTGGCGAATACTAGGAATAGGGGATCGTCTCGTCTCGTCTCCGAAGTCGGACTTACGTTTGGAAAGAAGCGTTGGCTCGCTGAGGAATGTCCATGTTTTCAGCTGAGTGACTTGGTTCGAACAGGATTGGCAGTGCCCCGCAAATGGCCTCTTCTGGATGACATGGATGTCTAGATGCCCCTCGAATTTTTCAACTTCCAACCCGTCTTCCTCTTTTACGTCTAGCAGCAATTGACCAGAGACCAATGCGCCTGTGCTGTTTTCCGGATCGCCGTGCATGACCGCAGGGGGCGATTCGATTTTCCAGTCCAGCGACGCATAGGGATTTTGGGGTTGCTCTTTCGAGGCCTTGGAGCCGCCAAGATGCAAGCCCGGAAAACTAATCCGGTGGTGAGGGTGTGCATCCTTCTTCTCTTTCGGAGGTTCTGTCATCTTGGTGAAGAAGGTAGGCGGAATCGGTGGCGGCGTGTGGCTGTCGGTGTTTACGTCCAATACGGACGATGCGGCGGAAGAGTGGCGAGAAGGCCGTTCTCTCGAAGCGGATCGTGAGTTGGGGTTGCTTCTCCGTTGTACCGATGCCTTGATGTTGTGAATGCTGTCGTTGGGAGACCGAAAAAAGTCTACTACCCGATGTGGCATTTTGAAAGCTCCTAAGGAAGTGGATCCTCCTATTTGTCCTGTGATTCCCCTCGGGGCTTATAGCCGTAATTGTAGAATGTAGGATGCGGCGTGGTTCGCTAAGGCTGTTTGCTTGATGGAGACCTCTCGCTCGAATCCGATGGCGCTGGAAAGTGCTGTACGAAGTAACTAATGCATCCGGGGGGGATGCCGAGGGGTTGGCTGGAGGTTCTTTGTTGCACAAGAAAATCCGGGGTATGTCGCCTAATTTCAAGACAATGAAGTAATGCAACCCAATTACTCTTCCCAATTCTTGGAAATGGAATTCAAGTCGGCTGATGTGATGCCAATGTCTGTGATACCGTAGATGGTTGGTGGGCAAGGAGATACTAAAGTCGTATGTATCCCTCGATTCGATGGAATAGTGTCGATTGCTCGAGATGTTTCTCTTGGCTCTTCCAGATTGCAACCCGTGCTTTTTCAATTCCAATTCAACGTAGCCGTCGTTGTCGTCTTCGCTTGGGAGCTGAATGTTGCGATATGCAGTATGCAGCACTGGAAACGTTGTCCCGTTTGGGTGATTCGTAGGTCCCTATGGACTTCTGATTGGCCAGATGGTGTCGTGTAAGTGCGCCGGGAGCTTATTGCGAGGTCCGTGGCTGGTAAAGAAAAAAAGATGGAATAAATCGCTGTCGTAGTTGATAGGAATTTTCTAATCTTTTCAAACCCCTAATAAAATCTTCAAAGATTCTCTTGAGTTGTCTGTTGTTCGTTGTCGCCGAGTTGTGCTACTTCGTGGGGCAGCTCGTGTATAAGTGGCAGACTAAGGAGGATAGACACAAAAGACAAAATCCGAAACGCTTTAATCGTCGTCAACGCTTGCGTTTCCTTTCACAATTATCTTTTACTAGTAACAAAGTTTCCATCGTGACTCGTAGGGCGTTGGGTGACTACTATATTATGTAGCTGGCGCAATTAATAGCCTGCTTCACATCATGCTTTCGCCAGCGCTTTCCATCAAGTAATTATGTGTCATGGATTCAAACGGACTGGGTCCGGTTCCTTGTGGCTACAAGCACGACTTTGCCCAAAGTAACTCCCGTGATGCTGAAAGGCCCTCAAGCTCCTCCACCGAACCACAGAAGGCCACAGGGGTATTGCTTCTAGCTGAGCACGCACTGAAGCGCCTGTAATTGATTCGTCTTTCAGCGGCTTTGCTCGTTGCATCTCCGGCTTTGTTCCTGTCGCACCGTTTCGTTATGGCCGAGTACTTGATGCTGAATTTACGTAAGCGGCGGTCTAGAAATCTAGGTACGTACAAAGGGAGTCAGGTTCAGGGATCTTAAGCCGCTAAATTTTTCCAGAAGTGCATTGCTCGGCCTATGTTTAGACATGTTTAGAGAAGCCGGACTTGAAGCTATCTTCTCCGGACTGTTGAATTTTTTCGAGGCGATACTTAAAGATACAGTAGTACCTGCATATCATCTACCTGTATCTAGATTGATGGGCCGCAAATCGTAACCTGCTGTCAGCCCTGTGTCTGGGTTGGAGCCACGAATTCACCACATTGAGGCTAGGTAGCTGACAACGTATACCTAGCAGCTGATGCAATACCTACCTTCCAACATACAATAGCATTCTATGTAATATCGATAATAATGACGCCTTCATCAGCCGTTGTGATACAATGTCATACACCATAATACCGAAACACACGCATACGCTCGGGTCATGTAAAACACCTGGGTCCGTCTGGGGACGAACGGATCCCTATCCGTGGCGGTCTTGTTTTAGTACATTGTAGAGTAGGTGAAGGTGGTAAGAGATTTCAACGACCCACTCGAACGAAGCCATCGTGAACGTACGATGGCTGGCTAAGACCACTGAAGAGCCATGAGAGAGCCACGATCGATCATCGGTGGGTCATCGTTACTTGACCGTTACCCTATAAGATCCACAACGGCGCATCCGATTACCAAATCGGGGCCGGCCGTAAGTAAGCGAAGTACCTGAAAAAAAGCTCCGAACCAGGTTCTAGAAGTTAGAGGGACAAAAAAGAGTAGAATAGTAGTAATAAACAAACAACAAAGAAGGACTCGTGAAGATTTTGTCAGACTGTAATTTCGGCAAATTCATGCAGTTGATGGTACGGTACAGAAGCTTGTAGAAATTGTGGTTGGTTGGATGGCGTAAAAATGATGACTTCATGATAATTGTTGTACAAGGTAAAATTCAGGTACATTTTGTATGGTAGCACTCCAGGTCACCTCCTAAATCCGGCATTTCCAGGTGACAGGAAAATACTTCTTCCTCTGTACCTTAATTAATCCGGCGGGGCTCTCCGATTGCCCCACTGAGTCACAGGACTGAAAACTTCGACAAAATCTTTTCATCAACTTTTCTTCGCTTCGCTTCACCGTCTCAACTCTCCACCTTAAAAATCCACCTTCACGAATCTCGGTGAATCATCTTTTGGCCCACCATTTGGTTCCTCGGTGAGCCGTAGCTTGCCGTGACCCACAACGATGGAAAATTCTTTTTTCCTTGCGACGAAGCCTTGAGGTTGTTTCTAGGGGTTTCATCCCGTTGTCTAGATGATGGAATTAGCATGTGAGATCGAGATCAAAGAATTGCTAGCCGCTCTACAGTAGGAATTAAGTTTTGCCACGGTCAAGGTAAGCCTCATGGTTTTCAATCCTACCTGAGCATAAGCTCTATTTCAACAACGTGGGAGCAACCCTTCTCGAGTCTAATTTTGACTGAGAATTGCGACAGTTGTGAAGGGTCCTTTTATGCGACTTCGGCTTCAAGTCTAATTCATATTCATCCTCGTGGGGAAGCGGGGAGCGTGCTGCGCTTGCGTGCTTAGATCTCCTAGGTTGATCCGATAGAGTCAAATTTGAGGTTGATGTACGTGATGATGGCGTTATTGACCTTATTGCGAATTTCCTAGTTCGCGCTTCACGTTAGACTTAACGAACGGCCTCTCTACGGAGCCAGTTCGGGGTTGCTGGTTACCTTACCCATAGTCGAAACCTGTTAGTCGCTATTCTTGAAGATGCCACCAACAGAGGTATCTGCTCTTCAGTGTCGAGATGTAGTCGCTCGCATTACTACATTCTACAAAATCCGACATCGATGAGCTGGCTATTAAAGATGCGTACTAGGACTAGTTTCGAATTTTGCCTTATTTTGATGAATGCGAAGCTCGGTCTCGGTGTACTAGAGTCCGCCCTTGGCCCATTTCAGATCCCGGACACTGCGAATCACAAGCCTGTGGCAGCAATCGATAATCGGGAGCAACCTTTGATTCCTTACGTATAGCCTTGCACTTTTGATCGTCGTACCAGTGCTATTAGCTAACTATCATGTATCAACTGGAATACATGCCGGGGATAGCCATTCAGTGGACCAACGGGGCGTCACGATGGATCTCGTACGGGAGAGTTTTACAGAGTTCAAGTCGATACGTCTAGGGTGTAGTTCCTCTAGAACTATCTATCTTAAGCGTGACTAGCTCACTGAATAACCACCAAGTCCTAGCATCATATGAGGATAACTTCGGATTGAATAAACCCGACATATGGGCAAGTCAATATTCGGCGGTCAGCGCACCCAGGTACCTGGACCCCTAGATCACGGAGTAGCAATTCTACAGCATTCGCCGGTTAGATGCGCAATTCGAGATCGATATCCTAGTTCCTCATGCGGCTGTTGGTGACTCTGGAACACGTCTAAATTAGCGTGTCGGTCAAGATCCCGAGCGAGATGCAGATCGGATATCGATCCCGAGGCAACCACTGTTCACCTTATCTCCACAGAGCTAGACTCCGTTTATCTCCGCGCGATTCTTAGCTTTCATTCATCAGTCAATCCTCAAGAATATGCCGGTTGCAGACCCCGAGTTCCCGAACAGGACAGTTCAACGTCTAAAGAGGCAGGGCAGCTTGCCTCAAGGGGGTTGGAGGGAACGCTATCACGGGATGAAGCTCATGAAACCAGATAAGATGGTACGGGGAATGCAACCGGCAGTGCTATTTTGATCGAGTCTATACCCCCTTGGGCTAACAAGCTACCCGTCTACTCCAGAACCACGTATGCAACTCCTGGCCAAACGTCCGACGTCGTCCGCCCATCATATGATCTAGCGGGAAGCTTCCCCAGACTCTGTACTAGGAAGAATAGGGGCTTACACTATCGTGCGTCCATTTCTATGCCGGTTTCGGTCTATCATCCGAGTCACTAGTTGCCATAAAGGGCTGGTTGAGGCTTTAGACAATAGTTGATACTTAACTACAGTTGTCCTGGATCACAAGGTCCTTGTTTCTTTGTCACGGGAAAAGGTATTTACACAGCGTCCTGTACTACATCGTCTTCGTTGTTCTACATATTAGCGCTTAATCTTCTGAAGATGTCTAGTGGGATTTCATATATCTCGTCTATACTTGTCTCAGCGCCTCCTGCGGCCTTCGGCGATCTAAACATGGTCATCGTGTAACGCTACTTGAAATTGTCACACTGGGTACGTAAGGTTTTCAGGTTAAATATCAATGAAATTACGTCTACTACTTACTATGTGGCATTTTCTCCAGAATAGCCATGGCATCTTGGTTTCTAGCTCAGTGAAGTACCTGAACCGATCTTTCCAAAACTGCTAGGTCACCTTGAGACTATCGAAGCCTCAACACCTACCATGATCACCGGAATATAGACATGTTAGCCCGAAAACAATTGATAACGGTCACCCATGTCAAGTCCTGGCTTAGGGGCTAGGATACCCTTGTCTCCATCCTTCTTCTCCTGGGTGTCAGTCTGGGTGTTAGATTGGTTGGAAGCAGCGGACTGGTCCGAGGTTGAGGCCTGGCTAGAGGCTTCGTTAGACGCTTGCGCCTGGTTTGACTGCTGGTTAGTCCCGTCGATGTTGACATCACCTCCAGTGATAGCAGAGACGACAGCCTTGATGATGTTCTGTGCAGACATGATGGTTGTTTAGGTTAGCTCAGTAATGTAAGTTATTGTTAGGGTTGTTGACTTTGTGAATAGGTGTTATCGTTGGTTATCTCTATGAGATATGATATGCCGAGGAAAGAAACCAAGTACTAGGAGACTTCCATGGTTATATATTCTCCTACCAAGTTTCAATTGTCTCTTAACGGCACCCTTGAGCCTTGAGTCTTGATTTGTAACTCGAAATGTGCGTTTGTGTAACAACAAGCCTCGATATTTCAAGCTAACGTCTTGTTTTCAAACACTCTAGTGTTTGCTAGTCTTGACGTTGATAAGGTGTGTCTTGGTTACGTGGTTATTGTTAGTAGCTTTACCATCTTGGACAACGTATGTTACCATCTAATACTATATGTTCGCTGACTCTGTTCATGAAGACTCATTGTTGACAGTGAACTTAGCCCCCCTTGTTAATTACATCGCAGGGCGTGCAGGGCTTGTGTCTACTCTACTAAATCCCTAGTCTTTAGCTAGTTCAAGGCTAAAGATGATTGGTCACAACGACTCATCCGGGGACCGGGGCATTACTATCGATAGCTCATTCGCTATAGGCTATAGCCCACTATAATTAGACCAAATGCCAAATGGCCAAAGCATCGGCGTGGCTTACGTTCAATTATGACAGTGTTCCGACCTTGACCGAGTTACTCATTGATTTCTATGACTCGATTCACATCAGTAGCTATTTGAAGACCACCTGCGTTTTCGCGTTTTCGCATTTTCGCATTTTCGTCTTAGCTATACCAATCTTTTACCTATATTGCTACTCTCGAAGATCAATATCTTTTACATTGCGATTGGCTTTCAATGATCATCCGAATACGTATAAAGCTCCCCCTGAGAGTCGAATCATATCGATCATGACAAGTAAAGGCACAAAACAGCTCCCGCATGAGCGGCGAAAAGGGGAAGCTGTGAGTCGATTTTTCTCCTACAGACCTATATACCATTGTCTAACATTGATGATGTCCACATAGGCATTGAGCGACTTCGCCGAATTCGTCGAGAAGCAACAAGCGCTACGCTATCCGAGCTCCAAACCCACCGCCACGACAGCTAAATCGGACCAAGTGGAACACCATGAAGAGCTTGACATCCTCGATTCGCTAAATCTAGGTGACTCTGGACCTAGTGTTCGGTTACGCGATCTTCTCTTGGCACCCGCCGACGATGCGCAAGCTCATGGCAAGCTTGGTGAATATATCAAGGAACGATTGGGGGAGGGTCACGGAGAGGCAGTGTTCGATCTGGGATTCGAGAACGATGGCGAGTCGATGCGCTTGACCCGCGAAGAATGGGATGTCGCATTGGACCGGTTAAAATCCACCGCCAAAGGGCAGCACGTCGATTGTGACATATTACTCACCAAGAACGTTGGCGGTGAGGTGGAGGCCGATTCAACGAAGGCAGGAAATCAAGGAAAAGAAACAGACTGTACTGGTAAAATATTAATACGGCAGACCCCTTCAACGATCGAGGACGTTATCGAAACACGGATAGCTGTGGTTGGTAATGGTAGGATTGGGCTCACGTACTATTGTTGAAGGACATCATGATCGTACTAACATTAACTCCAGTGGATGCTGGTAAAAGTTCTATGCTTGGTGTCTTGGTAAAGGGTGACCTCGACGATGGCCGAGGGAAAGCTCGTGTCAGCCTCTTCCGTCATAAACACGAGATTGAAACTGGTCGAACCAGTTCTGTTGGAATGGAAATCATGGGTTTTGATACTACGGGAAATGTCATCACTTCTGATACTCCTGGCAGTACGTTTTTATCACTACACCCATTGGCGTTCTCTGATTGCTCACGAATATACAGGGAAACTATCGTGGGAAGAAATTGGTAAACGTAGCGCCAAAGTAATCACATTTAGCGACTTGGCTGGACACGAACGTTACTTACGAACCACCGTATTCGGTCTCTTGTCCAGCAGCCCGAACTACTGCCTACTCATGGTGGCCGCCAATAATGGATTAATCGGTATGAGCAAAGAACATCTTGGTATCGCCTTGGCTCTCAACGTTCCGATCATGGTGGTGGTGACCAAAATCGACATCTGTCCTCCGAACATCTTGGAGCAGACTCTTCAACAAATCACCAAAATCCTCAAATCTCCTGGGGCACGAAAAATGCCAATATTCATCAATGATCGTGAGGAATGCATCAACACCGCCACTCATTTTGTTAGCCAGCGAATATGTCCGATATTCCAGGTATCCAATGTCACCGGCAAGAATCTGGATCTCGTGCGTACATTCCTCAACATCCTACCCCATCACGGTCGTTACGATTCGGAGGCCCCCTTCGAATTTCACGTGAATGATACCTTCTCTGTTCCATTCGTTGGTACGGTCGTGAGTGGTATCGTGAAATCTGGTGTGGTGCACGTCGGTGACAATGTCCTGATTGGGCCAGATTCGTTGGGACAATTCATTCAAACCAGTATTCGTTCCATCGAACGAAAAAGAATCGGCGTGCCTGCGGCTTCCGCTGGCCAATCCGCTAGTTTCGCGCTGAAAAAGGTACGCAGGAAAGACGTCAGGAAAGGCATGGTGGTCCTCCCCAAAATCGAAGGGCAGCCTCTCCCCAAGGTTCATCGCGAATTCGTTGCGGAGGTCTTGATTTTATCACATGCGACCACCATCAAGACCAAATACCAAGCGATGCTTCACGTCGGTCCCGTGTCGCAAACCTGCGCCATAATCGACGTCGACAGACCCTTCATTCGCACGGGCGATCGCGCCACGGTAGCTTTCCAATTTGTCCAGCGACCTGAATACCTTGCTCCCGGTGACCGACTCTTATTTCGTGAAGGGCGCACCAAAGGTCTTGGTATTGTGAAGTCGGTCGGATACGACCCTAAGAAGCCCTTGATGCCGCGTCAGCCAGAGGGCGGGTCCGCCCAAGGACCCGAGGAGTCGAATGGTTCAGCGGATCGAAGCATCCAGCCCTCAGCCGGGGTGAAGGTTGATGCTTGATGTCACAGGACCCAAAAGACCTAGCCTATTCGAATTGGCCTATCACGGATCAGACAAAATTCATTACGCGATTATTTGTTGTGCAAGATTATACTGTGGCATAGCGGCAGAGTAGAGGTGGGATGCATGCATTAGCACCAAAGGGAGTTAGTTTATCGTATCATGGTCGTTTTTCTGCTTCAAGGCGTGTCTACAAGCATATACAGGTACACTAAGGCACTTCATCGCGGAGTTAGGCGTTATCTGCGATTTGGGACCCCGGGGTGCAGCAAGGCATGATCCTATTTCATACCCATTCCAGCATGTAGCATTTTTCCTCCTTTATCTACGAATCATCGGTTCAAAATAAACCCAATCGTTCATCAACGTAATAGCGACGATTCCCCGCTTTCTTTGCGAACAGTATATTGCCTATTGCTGAAACAATCGACGTGGGGTGTAGCGAGGGTGACGGTTCGATCCATATTCGGGTTTTGGAAATCGGGCTCTCGTCTGGTCTTCGTCATCTCCAATCCGGTACCCGCAATCGTTGAGCTACTTTCGGCGATGTTCCCGGATCTTAATTCCTTTCCAATCTATTTCAAGAAGATCTAGAATAACCCTGCCCGCTGCCCGAGACGAAGATCACTAGAAAACCCGTAGAATAAGTAAGATGGGAAAGCAGAGGTCTTCGGACGGGTATCGGAGACTTTAAAGGATCTGCGGCTTAACGATGGTCCGGAATTTTTGGTCCTGATAGAGACGAGACCAGGGGGTCAAGCAAGGTCGATCTCGGGTTCTACTAGAAGTCCGTACTCCCCGTCGTCTGGTTGAACGACACCACTTATCCTTGGGTGGCAGCATGGCGCAGCGTGGGTAGCAGAGACTGTGACGCTTGGACGGCTGCAACCAAGATCGTTACACCCTGCTGCCGCGAGCTACTCGGATCGAATTAGACGCTACCGCATGTCACCCTCTACTAGATCGCGGCAAGACAGTTATGCTTAATCTGTAGAGGACACTAGATTGGTTTGGTACAAGGTTCGATGCAAGGTTTGCTTGCAGGCTTGTTGAATGCTGCATTTTATGTACCGGAACTATACCAACCCGTGATCTTATGCGGAGTTATGTTCACGATTCGTCTTGTTCGAGACTGACGATAGCCTGTTGAGTTACCGCCTGTCCTGATATAGCGTGAAAGGTTTCGCTTTCGTTTTTACAGGTCTGAATTGCCCGCCGATATAGGACGAACCAGTTGTAACTTATTAGGCGTTTCACAATAGGTGAGGTTCGCTTAAAGGCGCTTCTAAGAATACCTCCCTACCATACCACATGCATAGCTGACTGATGTAGTTCCAGTGTCGGGCGATGCCTACTACTTAGCAAATTCAGACAGAGTCTTGGGGTCAATTCCGCACTACTCTTGGCGATGATCCTCTTCACGCGTATTAATGTACGGCTTGGCATGTCATCGTCCATCCCCAGTCGTAATGGGGTTCACGCTACCTTTAGTCAAATGGGGCCGCAGGGCTAGACTAGTATGACGTTCCTGGGTGATAGCGGGTGATCTACCGGTAGGGTTAGGTTAAGGGCGGGTAGAGCCATGCAGCAAGTTCGGAATCCGTATTATACCATTGGTCAGAAGAAGTTCTTCAACAAATCCCCCCATGTCTATACACACTTATACGATTACGATTTCGGGGTGTCGGGAAACTAATGCTTTCGGCCAGGGCGAAGAAGGGACGCATTCGCTTCCTACCTGTGTAAGTAGGCAGGCGAGTAAGTATGGAGACGCATGTGAGGCGATGCGATGCGGGGACCTCTGATGTTGCAGGAGAGCCACGAGGTACGGTTGATTAGCTACATGCTGTGACAGGATTGGATGGTCAAGACTCCATCTAGACCTTAGATTACTGTATACCTCCTTAGTTAAAGGAAGTAGGGATTGATCTGGGGGTTTCATATATAATGGTAACCACCCTCCAGAACTTGAAGATCAAAAAGAAGGATTCAACTTACAATCATTGACATTCCACAATACAGCCAAATAGAGATTGTTGAATTATATCGTACCAAAATCATGGCGCCTCCCATACCTTCAGATAGCCCAGTGAGCTTCGTCTTGCTAGGCACTGCATGTGTAAGTTGCCCTCTCGATAACCTCACACCATAAAACTTCCCAAACCACTAGACTCTAACCTTCATACTGCCAGTTCGTCCTATATCTCGCAGGCCTTGCTATCTATAGAGTCTACTTTCATCCGCTTCGCGATTATCCCGGACCTCTCCTATGGCGTATTTCAACCATACCGCGAATGTACCACCTCGTGATTGGCGACCTCCCATTCCTACTGCTAGAATACGTAGAAAAGTACGGACCGACTCTCCGCATTGCGCCCAATGAGCTTCTTTTCAATGACCCTAAGGCATGGAAGGAGATTTATGGACATCGAACTGGCGGTGCTCTCGAGATGGAAAAGTATAATCGTAAGTCGCTCTCGTCTGAATCCAGGAGCCGAGGCCTGGAAACTCCTCGCCCCCCCTTTTGTTTTTGTCAAATCAAATCTCATGGCTAATAAATATACAGCAAAGCTAATATCGCATCTGCCGGATCACGTAATCAGCGCCGGACGCACTGAGCATGGTCTCCTTCGCCGCCAGTTGTCACACGGATTTTCGGAGAAGTCGATGCGAGAGCAAGCGCCCATCATCGAGTCGTACGTGAACCTGCTCATCCGACGAATCTACGAGAACGGCAACAATGGCAACACCCCCCTGAACATGCGTGAGTGGTACAACTGGACCACCTTCGACGTAATCGGCGATCTGGGCTTTGGCTCCTCTTTCGACTGCCTGCGGGACTCGGCATACCACCCGTGGGTCAAGCTCGTCACGTCGATGATTAAGGAGCTCACCATCTTTCGAGCCATGGTCGGTCTGGGATTCCGACCCATCAGCGACTTCATGTACAAGGTGGGACTCCTGAACCAGCAGTCGCAGCACCTCGATATCGTCAAGCACAAGGTCGAGGAGCGCATGCGTCTCGGTTTCGAGAAACCCGACTTCATGGAGGGGCTCATCAAGAAGAAGGACGAGTGGAATATGAGCATCGACAAGCTGACCCAGAACGCGAGTCTTCTCATTCTTGCTGGATCTGAGACCACGGCTACCCTGCTGAGCGGTGCCACCTTCTGTAATCACTCCCCGATACATGCATTGAATGAAGCTGCTCGCCTCCCTGAACGAGTAATTGCTGACTCTTATTGTTGAACAGTGTTGGCTACGAACCCGGATAAGCTGGAGAAGCTGACCGAAGAGGTCCGCTCGGCATTCAACAGCGAGGATGAGATTAACTTGGGATCTGCTAGTAGCTTGAATTAGTACGTGGTGATTCTGGATCTCTATTCACTTAACCCCCTGGACGATAAGAACCATGAGCTAACCCCGTATCAGCATGCTTGCCTGTCTCAACGAATCCTTCAGACGATATCCTCCTGTGGCTAGCGAGCTGGCGAGATGTGTTCCCAAGGGAGGCGCTACGATTTCCGGAAAATTTGTAGCTGAAGGCGTAAGTCGTTCCTCATTTCTTCCCCGCGATCATCACCTCGACGGCAACGAATGCTGACCGAACCCGAAAACAGAGTGCTGTTAGCGTCTGGCAGTGGACCATCAACCACGACCCACGTCATTGGAACAAGCCCATGGAATTCATTCCCGAGCGATGGCTAGGAGACCCAGAGCACAAGAACGACCAACTCGAGGCTGTGCAGCCTTTTAGCTACGGACCTCGGAATTGCATTGGTAAAAAGTAAGTCGGACTACGATAGAGTCTCGTGTGAGTATCCGGCTAACACGCGACCTCTAGTCTCGCATACGCTGAGATGCGTCTTATCTTGGCCAAGATCATCTACAACTTCGACATCTCTATCGCCGATGACAGTTTGAGGTGGCTGCGCGACCAGAAGACTTACATCTTGTGGGAGAAGCCTGCTTTGAACATTTACATGACCCCTGCTGCCAGGAAATCGGGATAAGAGTTTTGTATGTAAGGTGGGAAGGATAGAGGGACGTTGGTGGTAGAATTACTCGGATATTATACATTTTGCGCTTTCTGTCGATATGGTTTAGGGGGTCGGTTGAGAACTATCGAGCTATTAGCTGCTCATTATAGCAATCATTGTGTTATTTTGAATAACAGATTATTGAGAACCATGAATATTTTTTGTGAATTGATTTGATGGAATGTGCTACTAGCATCGTTGGCAAGGCCACTTAGGTTTTCGCTTCTGATAACGACATATTGATGAATCAAGACGATGGTAACGCACAGGTAGTAATAGTTAGAATAGAAGGAAACATATCTCATAACATTGGCACTTACTAGTTTCAACTGAGCATATTTACCTTAGGTTAGATATTCAGATCTAATCAAAGGCGCCTGGTTCGTAAGACTAGGCTTCAACCGTATCATGGCCGCCGCCATTGGCAGTATTTTGAGAATATCTCAAATTCATCCTCGTATATCGTCATAACTTTATCGGCCCATCCAGCATCCCGCCATTCTTCCGCATAAGACTCGGAGATCAGTAGTTTGCAATACTCCCAATACTCTGGATACCAACCAGCCTGTTCCCAGTCCACGACGGCAGCGATTTTCCTAGGCCCTGGGGCGTCAGAAACGATGATGTTTTTACGGTTTAGATCCCCATGTGTGAAGTACACCTTTGCCATATTAGGCAATAAGCCTCTGTACGGCTCCGAAGGATTCTCCAAGCCAGGCAGGTTAGGGATAGCCTCGGCCGATAAGGCATCATGAAAGGCTTTGACGTCAGGAAACGGGCCTGCCCGTCTGCTGAAAAGAAAATATAGGTCTTGCACCCTGCCGCCGGTAATGGAGCCTAGCTATCGATTAGTGCGTCGGATCATCGACATTCCTTTGAGCAGACTAGGTACTACTACTTACAGACGGATGGCGGAGCCGACGGAGCCTCGATCTCCCGCAGCGCCACTACGATCTGGCTGAGCTGAGTGCAAATCGATTCCTTGTCGTCTCGAGTAAGGGAGTCCCAAGCGCCTTGCAATGTAGAGCCCCGCACCAGACTCATGTAGATGAAAATATCCCCTTCGTCCTCCTTCCAACCATATAGCTCGGGCGTTGGGACCCGGTTGTCCGGGAAGGCCTTGTTCATGGCACGAAGCGCCAGCGCTTCTTCCCTACGCACAAAATAAGGAGGGCCGAACTTGACGAACAAGTTCAAGGCTTCGAATCGAATAGTACCTTGTGCTACTGGATGTGCTATCGAATGTGCCTTGCGAATCACGGCCGGGGTTGGCAGTTGTGGGACATGCGCTTCTGGTCGACTGGTCTGGAAGAAAGCGGTATCGTGAAAGTCCATGTTGGGCACGTTACACTCTAAGAGTTCAGATGTGTCAATCCGTACCGTACCCATGGTTTCTGGGAGATGTCAACACAATATCATAGGGCTGTAGCGTCCTGTTGAAAGAAGTAGGGAGTTGCGAGGAGGGAAAAGCCAGACTGAGCGGTTACCAACTGAATGGGACGGGACGTTGGCGCTCAAACACGAAAGCTAAGCCTCCATGACGTTTCCTACAAACTGATACACGTGACGAATTGTAAGACACGATACTCCCTTACACCAGCGTCTCTTCCAGCGCGGCAAAAATAAGCGCGCAATTCCAATGCTGGCGACATGGGAAGACGTCCATAGCGCCGGAGGGAGTTTGAAACATCAGGTTGAGTTGGAGCTCACTGTGTTTAAAACCAAGGTGACTGACTGTGTTGTACGGCATTCCAAGCCACAAGCCACCGCAGAGTATACAGTGTGACTTAGTGTGACAATCATATCCACCGACCCTTTTTCCGAGGGATATATACTGACACCGATTGTTCTCATGAAAAGATCCTAAGAAAGCCCCTGTTGGGCGCCTGTGAACTATGGGACCCATTGTTGCTTTGAGCTGAAAGAGTGCTCCAGATAGAGCTGGTCTCAATTACGAAGAGCCAATACCATAGCAAAGGGACAGTAAGTGGTAAAACCAATGGTAAGAATACCTACCTAGTGAGTGCCTATCATGTTGGTTTATATAGAGAGGGTTGTCCCTAGAGAAATGCATGTAGAAATCAGGATCACAGGAAAATGCGACAGTAGTGAACTTGATAGATCTTCAATTGTCAAAATTTTATACACTCGTACATGTATGATAAACTCATCCCATCATTTCACCCGACCGACCAGCCGGAAACCATATCCAATCTATGTACAGGTAGATAAGTATATAAATAGTAAAAAAAATCCAAAGCATGATATGGTATCTCCAAAACTCCGAGGCAATATATATAGACCTTGTTTATTTGCTGGTGTCGACGACGTATCGTCCGGCAATCTTGCCCTGCTTCATCAAGTCGAAGATGTCTTGGAGTTGGCTTAGGCCGACGACCTTGTAGGGGGCGTTGATGAGACCTCTTCGGAAGAAGTCGATGGCCTCGGCGGTGTCTTGTCGGTTGCCGACGTAGCTGCCCTTGATGCTGATCATGCGGACGACGGTGTCGAAGACGGGGGCCTTCAAGTAGGCACCGGCGGGTAGACCGACACAGACGATGCTACCACGGCTGCGTACGTATTCGCTGGCTTGTTGGAAGGGACCCTCGCTGACGGCAAGAAGGAGAACTGCGTGAGGACCGAAACCGTCGGGGGTGGCGGCCTTGACGTCGGCGACTAGGTTCTTGGATGTGCTGAAGTCGATGTAGTCCTCCGATCCGAGCGACTTGCACATCTCGCCCTTCTCCGCACCACCGTCGATGGCGATCGTGTGCAGACCCATGGCCTTGGCGTACTGGATGGCCAAGCTACCGAGACCACCACCGGCACCGACGATGGCAACCTGTTGACCGGGTCGCGCGCCCGACTCCTTCAATGCCTTGTAGACGGTCAGACCGGCGCATAGGATGGGCGAGATGGCCTCGAGACTCAGTTCCTTGGGAATGCGGGCGACGTGGGCCGCCTTGCCGATGGCGTACTGCTGGAAGCTACCGTCGACCGTGTAACCAGATAGCAACGCCTCGGGGCAGAGAGACTCGTCGGACTGCTGGCAGTACGAGCAGTGCAGACAGGATCCGTTGAGCCATTTGATACCAGCGTAGCTGCCGATCTCGATGTCGTTGACGAGCTCGCCACGTGCGACGACGATACCTGCACCTTCGTGTCCACCGACGAAGGGCATCTTGGTGGCCAGGGGCCAGTCGCCGTTCATGGCGTGAAGATCGGTGTGGCAGACACCGGAGTACTTGATGTTGATGAGAACCTCATCGGGACCCGGCTTGGGAACCGGAATCTTCTTGTAGATGGCAGCTATCTCATGTTAGTTCTTGGTCTATTACTGTCCATCTTTTTCACCCCTTGAAATGGCGAGGATGGCGATGGGTAGGGTTACTTACGTCCGCCAGTCTTCTCGACGACCTGCGCCCATTGTTCAGTTGGAATTTCGACACCCATGGTTGACAGTGGTTGATGGTTGACGAATTGATGATGTAATGACGTTATGAGGGATTCGATATAGCTGTAGGGCTGAGATGCCTCAATGTATCGATGGTAAGCTGTTTGTTTGTTAAAGCTGTGGCTGATCAAGTGGTTTGATGATGATGACAAGAACCAGAAGGACGGGACCGGCGAGCACACTGGTTATATATTAATCTTCTGTGACACAACAGTATTGTTTACAACCATCCATAAAAAAGGTTATCCTCGTAGACATCTCGCATCCGCCCGGCAGCGTCCCTTCAAGATGGCATGCATAACGTCACCTTACCCCTCTCACGACTCTGTATGGGAATAGCGTATTGGGTATTACACTGGGCCTCGTACTGCTAGTCACGGTGAAATCCATGCGGCCGGTCCATCTAGAGTTTTAGGTACAGTCTGGATGATTATACGCTGAATACGGAGTAGGCCGGAACGATCCATCTTCTGGTTGGGTACGGGATAAGGGCATATGTGATGACTATGCGCAGGACACCGTTTGAGAAAATGTCAGGTGCTTTCGCGCAGATCTGGATTCAGGGTAATACCGGGCCGGTCCAAGACGCCAGCCAAACGTTAGCATGGAGGTGAAAAAAAAGCAGCGCCACTCGCCTAAGCCCAAGCCTAAGCCTAGGGGTGTTTTTTTTTTCAGGTCCCCATTTTGGTTTTCGTTGTCATCCTGATAGATCTGGAAACGGACTGGGACTGGGCACCTCCTCCTGTACCTGGTCTGTGCCTTGGTAGCGTTGCATATGGACATCCAAAATAGCGTCGAGCCTTCGGCTGCGCGGAACTCCGCCGATCTGTTGTTTCTACTCTACCACCTATCACCATCCATATCGGCTGCAGTTTAGTTTTGCAAAGGTGCATCTCGACGCAGAAATGATGCCAAGATTCAGTCTATTCCACGTAAGGCCCTCAAACGCGGGGAAGAACAATTGGCTTGGTCGCATATACTTGACCTATTTTGACGCATGCGGCGATCTGCTGTAGGATTTTGCTTACACCTTGCTTCCCTTGATCCATTAGGTAGGACGTACATGTACAACCACCGTAGCTAGCTGTTCTTTTTTGGAGGCTTATGTCCATCTCTGAAAAAATCTTGGCTGTTCATAACTAAAGCTCTAGACTCGCAGACTCGGTCCTGTTCGTGGTCGTATGATTTCGTCCGGATGGGGCAGATGGGGTGACAACGCGCTGTAGACCACTGGACCAGATCTTCTCGCGGCGCATGTCAGCCCATAACCTCGAGGCGGGGGTGGATCCTTTACTGTGCTGCAGCCTGTCAGCTCCTCCTCTTGTGCCCGGTGGAATGGAAGTGGACTCTGTATCATGTGGCTTTCGAATGCTTCTTTGTTTTGTGGAAATCGGACAATTTGTATGCGACGACATTGAGGTTTTTTTTTTTATGTTTAATTTTACTTGGGAAGATGAGAAAATTAAGAATTATCTTATTGTGGTATCATGTACTTGGGTTCTTTCGGGGTCTTTACGGACATGGAATAAACTTGGGCTTGAATAGGTAGGGGCTGATAAGAATTTGTTTGACACAGCCACTGCATAGTGTTATGAACTTATCCGTTCCGGGCATCGTCAACGTCAACAGAAGATTCGAAGGATTCATTGGAGATCTCTACCTAAGAAAACAATGATTCATTTTTAGGTTTAGGATTTAGATAATTAAAATCATCATTTTTACCTCATTCTGTTATTTTCTGCAAGCCACGATTATCGATTATTCCAACTATACGCCCAGACGCCATAAATGATACTATAGAGGTTGATTCGTAAATAGGGGTTTGCTCTTATCAGCTCGGACGTCGGAGTTGCGAATGAATATCTCCGCTGCCAGCATCCTTATTAAAAGTCGGTGGGCGCAAACGGTCCTTTTCAATACTGTAAACCACTTCTCACAAGACAACGAGATGCCGAGCCATCGTCTCGTGATACCTTCAGTTATTGGAATCATATATCTCAACATATTTTGCCCAATTATAGTATATCTATAGTATATCTAATTTTATATACAAACATTGATTACCTATATTCTAATATCCCAAATCCCTCTATATGCAAACGATTATATATATATATATACGGTAATATCCCTTGGTTAGATATATGTTCGGTGATATCATACCAAGAATAAAACCTTCGGTCCGTTATTAACCTTCCAAAGTCTGATGAAGAACGTTAACCCGATAACTCTCGCTGCGAACTAACAGTTCTTCATGTGAACCCTTCTCCACACATCGACCATCCTCAATCATGAAGATCACGTCCGCGCGTCGGATTGTATGCAGTCGGTGCGCGATGGCCACAACCGTTATACCCCGCGTTGCTTTCTCTAGTCCATCTTGTAGTAGTCTCTCGGACTCCGCATCTAGAGCGCTAGTTGACTCGTCCAGGAGTAGCAATCGCGGCTTACGCACCAATGCTCGAGCGATAGACAAACGTTGCTTCTGCCCCCCAGAAAGCTGACCCCCACCTGTCCCGCATTGCGTGTCGTATCCGTCGGGGAGAGCTGCGATGGTGTTGTGGATGTTGGCTAGCTTGCATGCTTCCTCGATGTCAGCGTCAGACGGCTCTTCGCCCGGGCGGGCCCCCAGAGCTATGTTAAACCGAATACTACCGTCGAAAAGGACGCTGTCCTGTGGTACTAACCCGATATCGTCTCGGAAAATGGGCTCTTTCTTGGCAGCGATGTTGAACCCGTCGACTTCGATTGCCCCCGATTCTACGCTGTACATTCGTTCCAGCAACGAGATGACTGTGGATTTGCCAGCACCGCTAGGTCCAACGAGCGCGCAGAATTGACCTGGACGAATATCGATATCTAGTCCCTTCAAAACTTGTCGATTGGGTCGTGCTGGGTATGAGAATTTTACATCTTTGAAGTTAACCGAAAGACCCTGCACATTCGATGTTACAGGTCGCTTAGATTCAACATATGCCTCTGGATCTTGAGAGTCTGACTTCCTCACCGACAACGATTTAGACGAGCCTAGATCAATAAGGTCGAAGATTCGCCCCGCTGATCGCCATGCTCTTGTGACCTCGGGCGCAAGCGTGAACAGATGACCCCATAGCTGCGCCGAAACGAGCAAGGCGACCAACACGATGAAGAATTGGACTTGCGTATAGCCGCTTTCGATAATCTGTTTCGCTCCCCACCAATAGATTAAGGCGTAGATGAGATTTGAGATACTGAAGGCGATGGCAAGGAATAGGTTTGCCCATAGACTCGATCGTGTCATTTCTTTTCGGGGTCCGGAAAGCGACCGACGGTATGTTCCGAGCACTTCTTGCTCGAGTGACAACGCGGCGACGGTCTTTATCGAGTTCACAGCTTCGACGGTAATCCCTACGGATTTCGCAAAGGCTTTCTCGTGACGCTCGGCGAAACGAGAGAGAATCAGCATCTGTACCATGCCTGAGCCCAACATAAGCGGTACTGTCGCGAGGCAAACAATGGCAATCTTCCAGGCGACAATAAGTGTCAAGATGACCGCGGCGCAGAAATTGATAGCGATTGAGAACATGGATCCTATGATGGAACCTGTCAAACCTTCCACGGCGGCTGAGTCGCTTGTGATGTACGATAGTAAAGTCGACGGGGTGCGACTCTCCGACTGATGCCACTGGAGGTCTTGCTCGAATAGCGAGCGGAAAGAAAGTACTCGCATCGTGTATAAAATCTTCTGTGCGACGTAGCCAAACGCGGACCAACTTACACCGTTGGCGAAGAATTCAGCGATGGCGAGAACAAAGTACATGAGTCCAAAGAAGCTACCAGCCGCTCGAATGGCATCTTCGGGTTTGCAGGGACTCATAGCTCCGATAACATTGCCAAAAATCAAGGCCGACCCAGAGTACGTTCCACCTACGACCACAGATGCGAATAATGCGACAAACAGCCAGAAGAGATATGGCCGAATTACCTTGCCCATGCTCTTGATGGTAGACCATGTGGGCCTTGGACGATCTGATTTTGATTCTTTGCTTGCCTCGATTTCATTTTCGGTTTCTAGGGTATTTGCCTCACCAGCTTTTTCGTCATTGGTGCCATCGGCATCGTCGTCTTCAAGAGTCTGCGATACTTTCTCCACATCGATCTCGGGATGATTTGCGCCCTTTACAACACTTCCTCCCGCAGTACTGACGCTAGAGGTTTCCGAGCTCATATTTTGCAATCGGACGAGAGAGGCGTATTCTCCTTGCTTCGCGATAAGATCCAGATGTCGGCCCTGTTCTATGACCCTCCCATTTCGCATGACAATGATGTTATCGGCATCCTTCACGGTTGCTAGACGATGTGCAATCGATATGACGGCTCGACCTACGGAAACCTTTTGAATGGCACCTTGAATACGTCTTTCGCTAGCAGAGTCAAGAGAGGAAGTAGCCTCGTCCAGGATGAGGATTCTGGGGTCTTTCACCAAAGCTCTTGCCAGTGCCACGCGTTGCTTCTGCCCACCACTCAATAAGTCACCATTTGGACCGACGCTGGTGCCCAATCCAAATTCCAAGTTTCCTAGAAACGTTTGCGCATCGGCGAGAGTAGCTGCTCGCTGAACCATTTCCACAATTTCGAGAACCAAGGCGCCATGCTTCTCTGCTGCGGCCGTTATCTCTTGCCCATCTCGGACTGCTTCTGCAACCTGTTCTAATTCGGTACCAAGAAGGATAGACTGCAAGTTGGCATGCTCTGGTCGTGGCGAATTTATCAAACCGAGAGCTATATTTTCCAAGACCGATCGGTCCAAAAGTAACGGATCCTGCTGCACTAGACCGATGAAACTTCGCAGTTGGCGAACGTTGACATCACGGACATTTCGACCATCCACGTATATGGAACCCTGATCAGGATCGTATAGTCGTGTCAGTAAACCGGCAATAGTAGACTTTCCGCTACCTGACAAACCCACGACGGCGGTGTATTGACCTGCTGGTAAGTGAAGCGAGACACCTTGAATGACAGGAACATCCGGTCGAGAAGGATAGGTAAAGTCGACATTCTCAAGTTTCACATCACCCGAGAAGGATTCGAATTGGTCACCTTCGGTAGGAAGTGTTCCGTCGATTTTCGAACGGCGTTCCATATCAGTCTCCAGCTTTTCCAACGCGGTAGTAGCGGAACCGAATATCTGTAAGTATGGCGATATTTGACTAATCACGATAGAAGCTAGAAATTGAATTCAACATGAGAAGACTGTTATGAATACCAGAAAGGAGTCAGACAACACGTACCATCGACCAGAAGGAATATGATCGTATACGTCGTTCCAACTGTTACGCCCTCTTCACGACCACCAACTACATCGGCAATCGTATGACTTCCTTGCCAGTAGGCCAATCCACAGGCCGAAAATGCGATAAAGTAGAGTAGTCCAGATTGTATAGCCGTTGCGATAGCTTTCTTGACACCAGCACTCTTCGCCGACTGAAGGGCACTGGCAAACTTTGCTTCGAGTCGGTCGTTCGCTCGAAACGCATGTACGACCATCACATTAGACAAACTTTCGAGAGCTATGGATGATGCAGAGGCGATGTGTTCGGATGCTCGACCAGAAAATTTGCCAACAAAATGCCCACCAACGAGGGACATGAGCATAAAGGCGGGAACCAACGAGACTAGAATACCAGCGAGTTTGGCATTCTTGATAAAGGATACGACATATGAGGTTATAAACATGGCCAAAGAACCCATGTATACGCCAACTTTCTCAGATGTACCACTCTTAATGATATTGATATCGGCACTTAGGCGTGAGGAGACTTCTCCAGCGGGAAGCTTGTCGAAGAAAGAAACCTCCTGACGAAGCAAGGAGCGGAAATAGCGTTCTCGTAATCGATGGGCGAGTCTTTCACCGAACAGATTCCAACATACGACGTAGGTGTAGACCAGAGCTAGTTGCGCCAGAGCACAAGCCATAACTAGTAACACCTTCTCGTTGACAGACGACTGGTAGTCGCTGGGCGAGATTGAATCTTGAGAAGCACATGTTTCCGAGTTGAGGTCGTCCAAAAGCTGACCAAAGAGAATTCCGAGAAGCGGGAAAGGTATACCGGCGGCGATGGCGGATAAGGAACCGACGAGCAATAACGCAATATCTATTTTGGTTGGTTCGCCGTAGGTAAGAAGCCGGAAATATCGAAATAGACCTTTCGTGCCCTTTGAATCGGTCTGTCAGTTTATTATGTGCTGCAAAAACATATGCGGTGTAAATTGGTTGGAACTTTACATGTGACACCGCAGAAACGCTCTTACGGATAAGGGTACCGGCGCCGGCACCCGATTTCTCGTCATGAGATTCGGTAGCCATCGAAGGATCCGAGACATTCGCCTGGTTTGAGACAGAATCACCTCCCATTTCGAACTTGTGACTCTGGAGGACTTCTCAAGAAACTAGAACACCCTTTCGAGATGGTCTTCAAAGTGACAAGTTTTTTTTTTCTCTCTTCTCCTCCTCAACCCCAATAGAACCCTAGATGTATGGATCCATCTTTTTTTCCGCGCGGCTTCCGGAATCATGATGTTCCCGCAGTTATTTGCATTTTGCATTGCATTGAGCAGTAATACAACTTGGACAGGAAACTAACGAAGGCGAAATGGAGCTAAAGAGGAGAACCCACTGGTCAAATCTCCAAAAGAGTCCTTCTCATTTCGGCGGACTTGCATCGTAAATAGTTTTTATGATGTAACGACAATTGGGGGGGATCTCAAATGGTACAAAGGTGTACACTCAACTTGATGGAGACAATGAGAAGCATGGCAGAAGGGTTAGAGAGACAGGTAAGCTGGTAAGTATCCTAGCAGCATGAAGGGATACCCTGGCTCCGAGGACGGGGAGTGTGGCAGCCATCACCAAGCACTATACTCGATACGGCAAGAAATGGCTTCTTTGGGGCCTTGGCTTGCAGCATCTGATAAGATCATTTTGGCACCAAGCCAAGATTGGTGGTGGACCCCGTGGGACCCCTTTCTTTATCCAATCTGCCAATTTATTCGCTCAGTTATCTGATGGTGCTAAATCCGCTAGAGGATGCGTCGGACGGTGTTGGGTTCCACTGGAACAACACATCGTTTTCGCTATTATGTATCGTTTCATTTACGAATTAGTTGTGGTATCTTTTAACCCGGTAGGCAGGATAGGAACGGATTGATCTCCAGGCTTCTGGGTTGGATTTCCCGCCCTACCAACGCCCTGTACTACGATGTACGACTTGAATCCATCAGCTGTATGCATTCACGGAAGAGAGAAACATGTCTTGTACCACCATGCTTTTTTAGGGGTTGTTTTCTGTTTTTCTTTTTGGGATTCGGAATTACAAACGCCAGCCATAACTGCAAGTCCCCGAACATCTAAGCCCTGCTGGGTCAAATCTGCGCGAATAAAACGCCTAAGCCCCCCATGTTTCTGCCCTACCTATTTCAGGCACTGGCACACTCATATTGAGAGCTGAGCATCCCAATCGCCTGACTGACTGACAGGGTGGTCTGATGACTACCATGCTCTGCCTAGAAATCCTGACTCAGGCCTTTTCCGTAGGATTTATACAAATTTAGTGTGCCTGGCTTGTTGTTGCTACCCTACCCTTTTCTTCTTCCGGATTTGTTATGTCAAATCTGCATCGACGTGTTCCTCTACTCGTCAACATGGAAGAAGGCATCGCAAGCAGTCAAGAGCCGCTGCTGGGTCGGGACTCGAGCAGCGAAGATGGCAACCAGATTCGACGAGGTTCGTATGGATCGGCTTCGAGCAAAGATGATGTGGTGGTTGATGTGGTGGTTGATGTCGACGATGCGGAAGATGGAGAAGATGTTGGTATTCAAAATGGCATTCGACAAGCCGATGCTATCAATCAAGTTTGGTCAAGAGCTGCGCTCATCTTGGCATATTCTTTGTGAGTTGTAACCATAATAATCATAACGTCAGCGAAAAGAAGAAGGAAAGGAGCAATCGCATAAACGAATAACGAATGTTCTGCGAAGGAGGTCGTAAAGTCTTTGCTAATACTCTTGTTTCCAGCATTTTCTTATGCTCCTTCGCAAACACGCTCCAATATCAGATCATGTCGAACCTGATGCCGTATGTCGTCAGCGAGTTCAGCGCGCACTCGCTCATCCCCACCATCGGGATTATAGCCTCCATCATGAGCGGCATCCTGAAGCTACCCATAGCCAAGATGATCGATTCCTGGGGTCGACCCCAAGGACTCGCCTTTACGATCGCGCTTGCGACTTTCGGGCTCGTGCTAATGGCCGCTTGCCGGGATGTCAAGACGTACGCCGCCGCCCAGGTCATCTACCAAGTGGGCATCAGCGGGTTCACCTACGTTCTCGACATCATCATCGCCGACACCTCGTCCCTGCGAGACCGAGTTCTCGCCTTTGCGTTCAACTCGTCCCCGACTCTTGTCACGACTTTCGTCGGCCCCGTCGTGGCCAGCGGGTTTCTGAACGGCAGCGGATGGAGATGGGCGTTTGGATTCTCCGCGGTTCTGTTCGTCGTGCTCTCGGTGCCCATACTTTCCATCCTGGCGATCAACACGCGTAAAGCTAAGAAGATGGGACTGCTCGCGCGATCTACTACTAGCAGTAGTAGTAGTAGCCCGTGGTCGATATCGAGATTGCGTCAAGCATGGATTGATTTCGATGGTATGTATTTGTATTTGACTTGGCGAGGACGCAGGCCCACAAGACAGAATGGCTAATTCGTAATAGCAACGGGGATGTTCCTGGCTGCGGTTGGTCTGACGCTAATTTTGGTGCCATTCTCGCTTCATGGCTCCTCTGTCAACAGCGCGGTCGCCATCACGCCTGTCTTCGGCGTGCTCTTTTTGATCGCATTTGGTGTTCACGAACAAAGAGCCAAGCGACCGTTTATACGGTTTTCGCTTCTCTGCTCGAGGAACGTGGCGGGTAGCTCGTTGCTGTCCATCACGATCTTTATCGCTTATTTCGCGTGGGATGGTTATTACACGTCGTATCTACAAGTCGTGCATAACTTGACCCTTACCGAAGCTGGATATATTGGTCATATCTACGGCCTCGGATCGTGCATCTGGGCTGTTGTGGTGGGATACTTGATCAGGCGAACGGATCGGTTTAAGTGGCTTGCTTTGGCAGCTTTGCCGGTTCACTTACTGGGTGGCGCGTTGATGATTGTCTTTCGCCGACCGGACACGCATATTGCGTGGGTTATCATGTGTCAGATACTGATTACCATCGGTGGCAGCACACTTGTTCTCTGCGACCAGATGGCCGTGATGGCGGTCGCAAGCCATTCGGAGCTGGCCTCTGTGATGGCTATCTTAGGACTCTCATACTACATTGGCTCGGCGATTGGTAGCTCACTGAGCGGTGCGATATGGAACACCACGCTCCCGTTGGAACTCGCTAGACTTCTTCCCGAATTCCCGCCTGATGAGCTGGCTCTCATTGGGAACGATTTGAAGAAGCAATTGAGCTACCCTATGGGAAGTTTGGTCCGCGATGCGATTATTCTTGCTTACGACAAAGCTCAAGTACGCATGTGCATCACTGGGACTCTTGTCTCCATGTTTGAGATTTTGGCGGTGGGCATATGGAGAGATGCCAGAGTTAGCCAGTCTAAGCAGGTCAAGGGGACTGTGCTATGATTAGGTATGGTTACGATATAATGAAGCATACGGTGCGGTTTTGGTCTTGCATTAGAATTTGGCGGTACGGCTTGCATCCCGGATTATTGGTCTGCATTTAAAACGATCTGTAGGTACTAAAAGATACTGGTATACTGGATTCTTGTCAGTCATCTTGATGCTAGAATTCTATACACAAGAATATCATGTTTTGATCTCAAGTAACTCCTGTACGGTTCGTAAAGGGATGCTGTACCTGTCTCCCAAGTTCCTAACCGCCTTAGCACTACTTGCAGCTACATACCTGGCAAGACGGTGGATAGAAAGGAGACAACACGAAAACTACGTACCCAAGGTACAACAGGGGACATGTACCGTCATGTACAAAAATGTACCCTCTAGACATGCAGTATTCCATCTACGGCAGGTAACCGGGGTTCCTCTTAATGCGGCAGGTCAACGTTCCACTACTTGGATCCACGACGTCTTGCACTCCGATCTCGCACCAGCTGCACGATGGATGTGCACATATTCATGGACCAGGTACGCTGATGATTGGTCCCTAATTTTCTGATTGATCTTATCTGATCCGATGATTAGATTTCCATCCCCTTCCCGACCCACAGCTCATACAAGCCGATCCCAGCGAGTGGCATGGTCCAGGGATGGAAATTTTTCTCATCCCGAATTAATGAGGCGTGGGCTGGTATTAGACTTGACTCTTTTGGGGAGATATTTACGTACAATTACTACTTCTTTTACCTGCTTCCATATGATTTCCCCGGATTCTCGGACGCGGGCTGCTTGCTTCACAACCAAAACAGCTCCGAGAACTTGGATAACTGGCCAGAGCTTGGTAAGCATTAAGATGGGGTGTTTCTTTATTTCGATACTTCTCAACCACATCTTCCTTAGTCTCCGGCAACATACGTGGAGCCTCCGATGTTCAATGAGACTCTGAACGTTAGTGCGTCTCAAATGTCCACCGTCGCCGAGCAGCTAGTCTACTGGGCCATGAATTCGAGGCTATACTATTACACGCAATAAAAAAACGTGGATGGCCGGCAAAGGATGCATGGATGTGGAGGTCAAGTTCAGCTCTAACCTAGTTCTCCCACGCGTTAATTTTTGAAGCATTCGTCAAGATCTCAGTCAGATTATATTTTCGTTTTGATTTTGATGCGTCCTATGGTGTTTTAGTAAAGAAAGGAGTGCGTTTCTCATCCTGGTACTTGAGCATTCAAATACTCTCCGCTCATCATATTTTTAATCTTTCAACATGGCCGCAGAACCCCTTGTCGGTTCAACGTCAAATCCCCAATTCCAGAGGCAAAAGCTGTCATACCTGGAAGGACCGGTAGATCCTCCATTGGTAGATTTGACTCTTAGCGAACTGTTGGATTTACAATGTCAACACCATGGAGGCCAGGAGTGTATCGTCACTCCTTGGACGGGTGCTCGATGGACATACAATGAGTTGAACCAGCAAAGTTCTCAATTGGCGAAGGCATTGCTCTCTTTGGGGATTGGTGTTGGAGATCGTGTTGGTATCATGGCAGGCAATTGCGAACAATATGCAGCAGTCTTCTTTGCCGTTACACGGATTGGTGGTATACTGGTGATCTTGAACAACACATACACGCCAACGGAAGCCCAATATGCGTTGAAATTCTCTGGTGAGTAATCGTCTATCGTTGTATGACATCTGGCGATACCTAACCATCCTTGTAGACTGCAAGGTGTTCTTCACAACGAAGAAGATTGGGAGAGTGGATAACACGAAGCTCCTGAAGGAGTTAGCTAAGGAGAAGCAAGGTCCTAACGTCGTGATCCTAAGAGGGGACTCAGGGTCGTATCCTACATACGCAGACTTGATTAAGCAAGGACGCGGTATAAGCAATAACCAGCTTCATCGCATCAGCAAGAGGGTCCTCGCGCACAACGTCTGCAACCTACAATTCACAAGCGGTACTACTGGCCTTCCGAAAGCAGCCATGTTGACGCATCACAACATCGTCAACAATGCCCGATTCATCGGTGATCGTATGCGACTCACACCCGATGATATTCTATGCTGTCCACCGCCTCTATTCCACTGCTTCGGGCTCGTGTTGGGTATGATGGCCGTCATCACGCACGGCGCCAAGATTGTGTACCCGGAGGAAACCTTCGACCCGAATGCAGTCCTACGCGCCATCTCTGATGAACGATGCACAGCTGTCCACGGAGTACCGGCTATGTTTGACACTCTATTCTCACTAGAGCCTCCCCCAAACTTTGACTGCACGAACCTGCGCACAGGCATCATCGCCGGCGCACCCGTACCACGGTACTTAATGGAGCTTCTCGTGAACCGATTCGGCATGACGGAGTTCACAAGCAGCTATGGGCTGACGGAAGCGAGTCCGACGTGCTTCAACGCGTTCACGGACGACGCGATCGAGAAGCGACTGACGACGGTCGGCACGCTGATGCCGCACGCGCGCGCCAAGATCGTCGACCACGAGGGCAGCATCGTGGCGGTCGGCGCCAAGGGCGAGCTGTGCATCGCGGGCTACCAGCTGCAGGCCGGGTACTGGAACAACTCCGAGAAGACGGCCGAGGTGATGGCGCGCGACGCCGAGGGCGTCCTGTGGCTGCACACCGGCGACGAGGCCGTGTTCGACGACCAGGGGTACTGCAGCATCACGGGCCGGTTCAAGGACATCATCATCCGCGGCGGCGAGAACATCTACCCCCTCGAGATCGAGGAGAGGCTCGTCGCCCATCCGAGCATCGCCCGGGCCATCGTCACGGGCCTCAAGGATGCGCACTATGGCGAGGTGGTCGGCGCGTTTCTGGAGCTGACCGAGGAGGCGAAGGGGAAGGGGAAGGGGAAGGGGGACAGACCGAGCGATCCGCAGGTTCGCGAGTGGGTGCAGCAGAAATTAGGCCGGCACAAGTCGCCTGCGCACGTGTTTTGGCTCGGCGAGGGTGGTGTGCCGGCTGATGTGCCGCTTACGGGAAGCGGGAAGGTGAAGAAGTTTGAGATGGCGCGGTTTGGAGAGGAGATTCTACGGACGAGACGTTTGGAGAAGCTGTAAGGAATATACGAGCTTGAATTTTATACGTGGAATCAGGATGTTTCATATTTAAACGAATTAACATATAGAATAATCTGTATAGAATTGCGCATCTACTATTAGGTGTTTCTCGAAATTCGGATTCAGAGTTGCTCATCTTTAGTCTCGTCTTCATCTGGTAGGTTCTACAACGATCCTAGCAGTCCTTCAATGGATTCGAGCAATAGAGTTACATAGGTTAACACTAGTCGGTTTTTCTAAAAGCTGTCGCCTGTGTTGCAGTGCTTGAAAGACGGACTATTGCAAGAGGCTCCTGTCTGCATCACGTGACACCCTTTAGATCCTACAAGTCGCTCATCAACACAGCTTTCAGGCGTCTTTGTTGAACACTGACATGCACAACTGCAGAGTTCCATGCCAATTTGATGCATCCCACATACCATAAGCCAATACTGGGCAGTTCAGAATGGAAAGATGTTAATCTTTTACCTTTTTGCTAAACCAGTTACTTGCCTGCTTGGTCATTTTATCTAGGACAGCCATGCCTTTTTCAGCCCAAATAATAGATCATGACCCCCTCATTCATACTGGATCTACCTTCATCCTATAAGCGCCTCAATTGTCTGATTGTCATGCCACCCCTATTTTATACGTACGAATCGTGTGTAACCTCATTGCTAACTTTCACTCGGAACTTACCGGGAGGGAGGGATGATCCGTGCAGAAGCTCTGCAATTACATAATCGCCCGCTCGGATATCCGGTAAGCTTCTGCGATGGATTAGAGACTTAGACTTTTCATAATTCATTTTCCAACATGGACCACGGCCTTAGCCATGAACGTATCCTTACAGCTCACCTATATCCGCCCCATTAGACTGATAAAAGCTCATATTTATCCCAATGACGACATCCGAGGTCTGCTTACATGGAGCTGACTAGAGCTAGGTAGCATCATGGATTCTTGAAATGAGCTCAGGCAATCCTACGAATTCTGGAAATCTCATCCGCGTGGTCGGTACACGATATCCCGAATCGTGGAGATGCGCATAAGGAATTGATCAATCAAGATCCTTGCATTTGAAGAATACGCCGCCCTATGGGATTCCATCTGATATTATTCCGCTCGCCGCTGCGACGTTGGGTCATCTCCTCCGCAGTGGAGATCGTAGCTCTACACCCGCACACCGTTTGCCTTCCCCTCACCGACCACCCTCTTACGGGCTCGTCTTTGTACGCCATGCCTTTTGCTATTTAGCCTTACGAGCATTATTTGCTTGTTTTTGTTCCTCCTTCGCCCAATAGGGAAGCTTGCGATGTGTAGACACGCGCAGGTACGGCGAAGTGAGCCGATCTTACCCCACTTTACCCCAATATGAGAGCTATAGCTACATCATTATCGTGATTCTATAGGTCGGGGGTCTCTTTGTATGGCCAGCCGAGGTGAGATCCGATGGGCAGTACGCAGTGTAACTCGAGCTGCATAAATAGAATACCATGTTTTCTGTCCATGATTTCTTCCCCTTCTGCTGCTTAGTAGCTAGAATTCGCCCAAGGTGAAGCTAGGTACTGACAATGAGGTCTTCACTGGTTCTCGTCGCGACACAAGCTCTCTTGAGCTGTGCTCTCAGCACTGGAGGACGACCTGATACCTTGATTCGGGGCTTCTCCGAGAAGAGACAAGCGGGGCAGGACATCGTTACTTGGGATAAGCACTCGCTCTTTGTTAACGGCGAGAGAGTGTTGCTCTTGAGTGGTGAGATCCATCCCTTTCGACTTCCCGTGCCATCTCTATGGGTCGATCTCCTGCAGAAGGTGAAGGCGCTAGGGTTTAACGGTGTTTCGTTCTATGTGGATTGGGCTTTGTTGGAGGGGAAGCCTGGCGACTACAGCGCTGAAGGTGTCTTCGATTTCAAACCATTTTTTGATGCTGCAAAGAAGGTTGGCATTTATCTCATTGCCAGACCTGGACCGTATATCAACGCTGAAGTAAGTCTGATCTTATTATTCTGTCAGTTATCCAGTTGCACCAGAGCTAAGAATGTTATAGGTTAGTGGTGGTGGATATCCAGGTTGGCTACAACGCGTTCGAGGTGGTCTCAGGACGAATGCGCCGGATTATCTCAACGCGACCGAGAATTTCATGACCAACATCGGCAAGTCTATCGCAGATGCTCAGATTACGAACGGTGGACCGATTATCTTGATCCAACCCGAGAATGAATACACAGGAGCAGGAGATTTCGTGCCGTTCCCAGATGGAGACTACATGGAATACGTCGAACAACAAATTCGAAATGCCGGAATCGTCATACCTCTTCTTAGCAACGACGCACATGCTGCGGGTCATAATGCTCCAGGAACTGGTGTAGGTGAAGTGGATATCTATGGGCACGACGGCTATCCCCTTGGTTTTGATTGTGCTCATCCTACCGTCTGGCCAGAAGGAAATCTTCCGACGACGTATAGAGCCGATCATCTCAAGTGGAGTCCAGATACCCCCTACTCCTTGGTTGAGTTTCAAGGCGGGTCTTTTGATCCTTGGGGTGGATGGGGATTTGAACAGGTATGCTTTGAAAAGGATGTTGTTGTCCTCCCTTGATCCTATGCTGATAGTATCACAGTGCAGCGCTCTCGTCAATCACGAGTTTGAACGTGTATTTTACAAGAACAACTATGCCGCCGTAAGTATTATGCGTCTACCTATACATACCTCTTTACTGCCACGCAAGTATCTGACGTACATTACGCAGGGTGTCACGATCAACAATCTCTACATGATTTATGGAGGTACCAATTGGGGAAACCTAGGACACCCAGGAGGATACACTTCTTATGATTACGGAAGTGTCATATCAGAGGATCGCACCATCGCCCGAGAGAAGTACTCCGAGTTGAAGTTACAAGCGACATTCTTACAGTCAAGCCCCGGATATCTTGTCGCGACTCCGGGTGAGAGCTCCAATAGCACTTACAGTGATAACTCCGACATCACCATTACTCCGCTCCTAGGAAACACTACGGATGACGCCTCTTTCTTTGTTGTTCGGCATGCCAACTACTCTAGCCTTGAATCAACAAGCTACAGAGTTACACTCCCTACATCGCAAGGAAATCTTTCCATTCCTCAGACCAACCAATCCCTCACATTGAATGGCCGAGACTCGAAGATCCTGGTTACGGACTATGATGTCCAAGGAACTCGATTACTGTACTCCACTGCTGATGTTTTTACCCACGCGAAGCATGGCGACCACAAGGTTTTGATCGTGTATGCCGGAGCTGGCGAGTACAATGAATTTGCTATCTCGGGATCTTCGGGTGCTCAAGTGAAGAAGGTTGAAGGAGCTGCATCTTATCAAGCAACTAACAGCGACTCTTCTGATTCTTTGGTGGTTGGCTGGACAGCAGCTCCGGGAGGTTCGGTAATTCAAATTGGAGACGATCTATACGTCTACCTACTTGGTAAGTCTACATCACTTATAATCGGCCTGCTCTCTGTTGCTAATCCACCATTTCAGACCGCAACACAGCTTACAACTACTGGGTTACTCCTATCGACGATACCAACTCGACTCTCATTGTCAATGGACCGTATCTGGTACGCTCTGCCTTTGTTGACAATAATGAGCTACACATCAAGGCCGACTTCAACGCATCTACCAAAGTTGAAATTCTGGGCGTCCCAGAGGGTGTTTCGAAATTGTTCTTCAACGAGTTAGAGACCGAGACGGAAGAATCCGGCATCGTGAACGCCGCCAACGTATCTATAACAGCTTCCGACGTCACAATTCCCAAGCTCGCGGACCTCGATTGGAAATATATCGACTCGCTACCAGAAGTATCAGGAGATTATGACGACTCGGCTTGGACACTCGCCGACAAGACGTATACGGACAATACGTATCAGCATCTCCAAGCTCCCGTATCCACGTTCGCATCGGATTACGGCTACCACACTGGGACCCTAGTATACCGAGGTCATTTCAATGCTACTGGAAATGAAAACAGCCTATCCCTATGGACACAAGGTGGTACTGGTTTCGCCTCATCGATCTGGCTAGACGATACCCTTGTCTCGTCCTTTGCTGGCAACCCCGCAAACGCAAGCTCCCAAGGCAAATATGACATCACAGGTCCCGTTCTTGAGGCTGGAACGGAACATGTCATCACCGTCGTTGTCGACAACGTAGGTCTAGACGAGAACTATGACCCTGCTGCCGATGACATGAAAGCACCGCGAGGAATCCTGGGGTGGCGACTTGAGACTTCCAAGGCGACCAACACACCCATTACCTGGAAGCTCACAGGCAATCTTGGTGGGGAGGACTACAAGGACCGAGCTCGTGGCCCCTTGAACGAAGGTGGTCTGTTCGTCGAGCGTCAAGGATACCATCTTCCCGGTGCGCCAACAGATTCATGGGAATCGCACTCCCCGCTCGAAGGTATCGATCTACCTGGCATCGGCTTTTACGCGACCTCCTTTGATCTCGCCATTCCTTCGGATGAATGGGATATCCCTCTCGCGTTCTCGTTCACGAACAACACCGAAACATCTGGCGAATACCGAGCCCAGCTGTATGTCAACGGTTGGCAGTTCGGCAAGCTGAGCAGCAGCATTGGTCCACAGACTGTATTCCCCGTTCCCGAGGGTATCCTAAACTATAACGGATCAAACTACATAGGTATCGTACTATGGGCGTTAGCAGAGGGCGGTGCTAAGATCCCCGCGCTCGAGCTCGTGCCCAGTACTCCGGTGTGGACGGGTAGGGAAGCTGTCGAGCTTGTGGATAGCCCGAGCTGGGCCGAACGAGACGGCGCGTACTAGGCCGCCGACTATAAAGCTACATCTGCGTATCTCTGGTAACTATCTCAAAAATAATAAATGCCTAATTTAATAAAGAAAAGAAAAGAAGAATGGGTTTCAAAAGGAATCCTTGATGCAGTAAAAAGAAATCAACGATGATCATGATAGTACAAACAACAATGGGTATAGCCGCGCCAACGCCATCCGTGCGAATGATTTTCCCTCCTTACTTCTTCGTCATGTCTCGTAAATCATTCCTTCTCGGAGTGGCCGGAAATTCCTTTCTTCAGATTCGGCCACATGACTACCCCGATATAACCCTTCCCTCCCTCCCTCCTGTAAGTGCGTCCTTGTCGGACTTAAGCGTTGGCAGTCTTGGTGATCTCGACCTCGCACTGGTCGAGAAGGATCTGGCAATCCATCTGGCTGTCGAGCTCGTTGAAGCTCATCAGGGCCTCCGTGTCGCTCTTGCTGACGTGGTTCAGGCTCAGGCGGAGCATCTTGGCGGCGGCCTTGTAGTCCTTGGCCTGCGCGACGAGCCAGCGCGCGACCTTGAGCGCGAGACCGTTGGTCAGGCCGTACGGGTAGATGACCTTCGTCAGGTGGTAGACCACCTTGCTCTGCTGGGGGCTGGTGACGTCGATGAAGGCCGCGTACTGGGCCTGCTCCTGGCTGCTGATGATGTCGAGGCTGTTCAGGATCGTCGCCTCGATGCTGCGTTCATTAGACTTGCCCTTCTTGGGAGCAGCAGCGGCGGCGGCGGCGTTCATGGTGGTGGGTTGCTGCGGGATGGGGAGCGAGAGCTGTGGCTGTGGCTGAGGCTGAGGTCGAGGCTGCAGATTGTAGGGCTGAGGTCGAGACTGTTTCTTCTGCTTCTGCTTCTTTCGCTGCTGCTGATTCTGCTGCTGATTCTCCTGCTGGTGCTGGGGCTGGTGCTGGTGCTGCTTGGTGCTACCTAGAGGGATCTGGTTGACCGAGGACACCTGGTTTCGGTGATCGAAGGGGTGCTGCGGCTGCTGCGGCGGCTGACTGAAGCTTCCTCGAGGTGCAGGATTGGCGATGTTTTGCTGGGGCTGCACTGCGAAGGGTGGGAGCTGATGCTGGGTCTGTGCTGCCAAGGGTGGTGCCTGGGGATGAGGATGGGCAACAGCAGGTTGTTGCGGTCGTCGAACACTCCCATAAAGGCGCGCAGCGATACTGGTAATCGGATACGGGAGACGCGACTGGTCAACAACTCCGAAAGCCTCGGCCGAATAGAGTGAAGGCTGAGTAGGCTGGAACGAGGGAGTGGGTGTCGGGGGGTGGTAAGGAAGAATGGGAGGACGTGTAGGTGTGACTGGCAAAGTGCGATTCACCTGATGACCAGAAGATGGATGGGCCAATGATCCTCGTCGAGGAGTGGTGGGGAGCTGGTTGGGCTCAGTACCACCAGGTTGCACCTGACTGGTAGGCGGCTTGGAAGGCAAGGAAAGGTAGAACGGGTCCATATTGGATGACCTTGGAAGGTTTGGGGCAGAATCGATGAAGGATCTCGAGTTAGCGACGATGGGGACGACTTGTTGGGTCCGTCTTTCGCAACTCTGAAAAGAAGCAGTAAGTAAGGATTGGTTCGGCCTTGATGAGAGGTTCGTGGAACTTACGAGTCACAAGGAAATTGTCGGCGAATGAATTCCAAGTGCGATCACTTCTGGTGCTCGAGGGTTGAATGCGACTGGAGTTGTCGCGGACCTTGTTAAGTGCGTGAAGTCAGACAAAAGAAGCGCCCTAGGATTATTTAATTGTGTCGAATTATGCTTGCGAAAGTATTGTGATGTGAAAAATATCAATAGCGAAAGAATAATTTTTAATAACGATAATGGACTGCGCAGTGTTCAGCTGAGGACGGCGGTGAATGTTGTAAAGTGTAGGTAGTGAAGCGAAGCGCATGAGGTGTGGGATGCAAGTCTAAAAAAAAAGAACAAGAACGAAATCCTCCTGCCGCACAGATTGAATAACGATTATTACACCCGCAGAAGGTAGTAATGTCCTAACGCAACTGCCTGGTTGACACCTTCGTCGCTTCCCCTTTCCCCCTTTTCAGCTGTTCATCAGCTGTTGATTACCTAGGTAACCTACAAGTGGCAACCACAACCCAAGAACGGAAATACCCTGTTTTAAGACCATAAATATGTATATAGATATAGAGATAATGTAGGTTATTTAATTTTTATGCCTTTTTATCACGACTCGATTCGCCCCGCCTGATTCACCTCTACTCAGGCTGGGTTGGACTCGTGCATAATTGCGGTGTCGATTCAGGTCTTACATATATGCAGATTCTTTACGTCTTTTGGGATCTTTTCGTTTTTCCTGAGGTAACGTGGCTCCTTTTGGTTGAATATCTACTCCTTATTTCAACTTGATTCCATCCCATAACGTATTTACATGGCAACACAACATATTTCGATATGACTAAGGGCGGTAGCAAACAAAGGATTCAAGCATAGCATCTATATTATAATGACTCATGAATCAAGTCTAAATAGCTTCATACACTTTTCGATCTTGAAAAACAGCAATCGACGGCAACCCCCTATGTAGTTAGTTATATGCCTCGTCTTCTCTTCTTAATTAAGCCATGTGCCTCCTAACCTGTTAACTAATGCTTAGGTGGTAATTGACTGCCTGCCATACTATTGCTTGCCTACACGTGCCTGTTTGCCTGTTGCAAGTACTTGATTGATGCCTGTGATATTCGTACCACCTGATATACCACAGCTCTCAAGAGGGAGTCAAGGAATACACGTGATCTCACAATGATTACCAGTAAGCTGTATGTGAGCCTCATCAGTAGTGCGGCATAGTTTTGACCGGGATAAAGGAAGCGTCAGGAATTTTCTATTGGGACACTGCAGTCCTGTGGGATAGGGGTAGGTACATAGGTACATTTACTTCGATCTAAAGTACATGTACTATGTACTATGTACTGTACAGAGATACCTAGCTGTACAATATCCGATAACGGACCGAGATTTATTATCAGATCCGAGAAGCCCCACCCTTTTGTCGGCCGCGCAATTCAGAATTTTTATCTGATCCGCTCCTAGCCATCGTATCCTTGCTTCCATCATCAGCATTGGACGTGGATGAGCTGGTAGTACCTCCAATCCATCCGCTTAAAGTTATCTGATCCGCTTCTGCAGGTCGCCAAGAGCCATGGTGCTGGTTCATTGTCACCCCCCCAGTCCGACAACCTTCCCAATCTTTACAGGACTGGTTCGGTTCATAGGTACGCAGCTGGATGTTCTGACCCTTGGGGGAGACACGTTGACGGAGACCGCGCGATCCCTTGCATTAGCGTGTAAAAAACTTGAACGTGGACTTATGCTTAGAGGGCAAGTGGGAATGAAGCCCACTGCTTAGGTCAATGTCGAGCTAGGTATCGTGTTGTACTCAAGGTACTTGCGTTTACCTGGCTTTACGGCATTAGGACATGATGCCGGTAATTTCTTTTGGAGCTGACCTAGGTATTGGCCGAGGTGACGGGGTGGCTTGGGTTGTTACTGGGGTCATGACGGGGGGATAGCTCGGCCAGCAAGCTACCTCGGATTCTCACGGGAAGTTATGATTTCTTTTTTTCTATCTGCATCTAAACAGGTATCGTCACAAAAGACAAGAAAATTACAGCTCATATTTTTGCTTATCTGGTATTTGGTATCCAATTGGATTTGTGAGTCGCGTTACATCCTAAGCCGACATTAGCAATGGCGACACCTACCACGGACGAGCCGGTACTCAAGCTACCGCATCCACACCTTACACCTTATGTTCTTGTCAAAAGCTCCCGTCCTTCGGAATCGACTCCTTGGTTCCAGGTGAAGCCCCAAGAAAACAATGCGAAGAAAGCAGAATCTCTACCGGAACCTCTTCATAGCGATTCGCTCTTTTTCACCGAACCGACAGACCTAAAGTCGAGCGAGAGACCGCCCGAGTCCAATAACACGCCATGGGGACGAGCTCGTCGTTCTCCAAGCTCGACTCTCACATGGGATGATGCGACACCGCCCACCCTAGCACAAGCATGGCTCGTTATCTACGTGCTATTCACGGTGCGGCCTTCCATGGAAGGACTCCGACTCACTCTCACCGGCTCCGGTAGGGAGAAGCTAGTGGACCAGCTCAAGGCGGTACTGCTAGCAGTCAACCACCCGACAGCAGGCGGGCTCAGCGACGAGCTCCTCGTCTTACGCAGCACCTTCTGGCAAGGCGCAGGCTCGCCCTTCGGTCCGCGCAGCGCCTGGGTGCCCGAATCCAGCGACGCCCTCCCCAAGCCGCTGTCGGCCTACCCGCTGACGCCTCTCGAGCACACGATGACGTCGGAGGCGGGCGCGTCGGCGTGGCACCCGCGGCGACCCGCGAAGCCGCGTCCGGGCTCGGTGGTGTACAGCCGATGGATCCCGCACCTGAGGGAGACCTTCAGCATGGTGGCGCTCGACTGGCAGAACCCCGAGCACCTGGGGCTCTTCCACGGCTGGCAGAACGACCCGCGCGTCTCGCAGGGGTGGAACGAGACGGGCTCGCTCGAGCAGCATCGCGAGTACCTTCGTCGCGCCCACGTGGATCCCCACCAGATCACGCTGCTGGCCGCTTTTGATGACACGTTCTTTGCTTACTTCGAGGTGTACTGGGCTAAGGTACGTACGTGCACGCATGCACGAATGCACGAATGCATGGATAGACGAGAGCGTAGGAAAATTGCTGACGTATTTCCCAATCAACAGGAAGACCGACTGGGTGGATACTACGACGCGGGCGACTTCGATCGGGGCCGACACTCTCTCGTGGGCGATGTGCGATTCCGGGGTCCCCACAGAGTGACGGCGTGGTGGTCGAGTCTGATGCACTACTTGTTCTTGGACGACCCGCGTACCATGTACGTCGTGGGCGAGCCCAAGTACACCAACAGCTCGGTGCTGGCATACGACTTCGTGCACGGGTTCGGGCTGGACAAGTTTGTCGATCTGCCGCATAAGCGTTCTGCCTTCGTGCGCTGCTCCCGTGAGCGCTTCTTCCAGCTTGCGCCGCTTGCTGAGAGCGAGAAGGTCGTGGGTGGTACATTGGTTGGGTTGCTTCCTAAGCTGTAAGGTGGTGCCATGTTTGATATGTAGCAGCTGTATCTATTGGTCGCATGGTTGGTTATACTTCATAGTTGGTGTAAGAAAAGGGGGGTAGCTTATCGTGCCCCCAAATACTGTATCTGACTGCATTCATCACTCAAATATGGGAGGATACTCTGATAAGACATTCTGACAGTTTGGAATTTAAAGGCATCACACCATACATATACACAAGATTGAAAGTCAAAAGGGTATTATGAAAATAAATGGAAGTTTTATCGATCCAATCTACTACCTAGCGATGTGCTTAACGTATCGTCGTATTCGCGAAATCATTACTGTGTCGCAAGTATATTGCCTTCATATCCCATTACGCCGATGCGCCCAATCCACAAGTCAAAAACAATCACAATCTCAGACCCATTTTACGACTTGTTCCCCGAAAGACGTAGATGATCCCAGACAACTTCACATTACAAGTTAGTCATTCCGTATGTCGGTCGAAAAGGAAGCGAGAAACTTACTTCGGAAACCCAAGTCATCCTCAAAGAACCACTCCATAATCTGCTTTCCATGCTTCATTCCATCACCACCGTAGGAAAGCGCATTCTTACCAACGGCGAGACCAATCATAGGAGGCACCTCGCCGAGCTCATTAAACACGGGCTCCTTACCCTGGATATCCTGCAGCATGATCTGGTGGATGTTTAATCCCGCATACTTTCCTTGGTGCATAGCCGAACCGCAACGCTTGACTCCAGACCAGTGAATCAAGTCGCCGACAGCGAAATGCGACGAGACATTGGGGATCTTGTCTGAAGATAGGCGCAGGCTGGGCAGGACGTTTACGTAGCTCTCCTCGGTGAGAGCCTCAGAGGGCAGATATGTTGTCGAGGGGACGCTACGGGAGATGGCCATGACGACTTGGCTGGCCGTCATCTTGTGGCCATTCTCAAACTCCACCTCGAATACCTCAATGCCGTCTTCGTTCTTGATGGGTGTTCTGCTCTTCAGTCGATGGTTGAGCAGCACATCAACGCCGGCTTGTTCCGTCAATTCTAGCGCACAGTCCTTGACGTTGTCTGGGAATGGTTCTGCTGATAGCAGCTTGTCCCGTGAATGTGCTAGCACAACCTTGACATTTGGTTGCACTTCCTTTAGTTCGGCGGCCATCTCAATTCCCACGGCACCTATGTTCGTGTCAGTATGGGTTCGATCGAAATATGGTACGTTAGGATAGGTGAGTAGACTGACCTCCGCCGACAATAAGAACTGGGACGGTGCTTTTGGTTACGGCATCAATGTGTCGACCAGCCTCTTTGAGATAATCCTCACGTCTCGCCGATTGAGGTACCACAGGCCATACTCTTCGAAGGCCAGTGGCAGCAACGAAGAAATCATACGCCTCTGATCGTTCCTCTTGGTTAGGCTGCTCGAGAACAGCTGCAGTTTTGCTCTCGGCATCAATCTTGCTGACGGTGCCGTGAATAAAGCGAACATTGGGCCTTTGCAGCACCGGAATATTCTTGAATTCTACCCAAGCCTTCTCGGCATATTTGTGCGACGATAGAGCAAGAGGTGATCCGATTACATGGTCTGGGACAAAAGTCAGCGGGGTACCGTTTCTCGGATGCGAGATGAAGAATGGAGATGCAGCAAGCATCAATGCATGCATTACGCAAACAGGGATAATACGGAAAAGGCCACATACAGAAGCCATCACGTTCGTCAACGATGGTAATCTCAACTGGGATGGGTGCCTCGATCGTGTCGCACTTCTCCAGAAGATTGACAGCTGCAGCTAAACCAGCGTAGCAGCCACCGGCAATCAAGACTCTGTAGGGGTTTGCCTCGGTACGGGCAGCGCTAACATTAGAAAAGTGAGATGCCATTGCGAATCTTGCTATCGGAGACTGAAACGATGCAAAGTGGAACCGTGGAGTCGTCGCGATCGCACCGCAGTAGAGCACACAACAGTATTTCAGAGACGGGGTTGAGAAGCCGGCAACGGAAACACGCAGACGAGAAAAACAGCTGACAAGTTTCGGTCGCAAGCACATCAACTTCGAAGTCTCTTTAAATCTTTCGTCTTCGGCCTGCTTTACCGTTCGCTTATTGACAAGCTGAGTGAAATAGTGAGCAATTAAAGGAGAAAATGTCAAGGGTAGGTCAGTCAGTGTCAGCTTCTCGGAACACGGAACACGGTCTGGAAGAATAGCCTGATGAACCCGACAGACATTGGATGTAGTATTGACGAGGTAGGAAATTCAGAATCAGAAAAGACAAACGTCTGGTTGACCCTAGTCATTATGTATGTACCCAGGTAGAGAGGGCTTGGGGGGGATTGAGGACAGATTCACGATTGGATCCATTCCGCCATTGTGTTGAAGTCCGCGCCAAGGGAGACACAAGCTCAATACCTAGATGGATGATGGGATTAGGCTGGCTAGTGTACTGACGTAGAGGTTCAAGTTAGGTTGTTTGGAGAAGTACAGTACAGAGAGACTTCTGTTTGGTGCCGGATTCACGGTACACCCTATTGCGTAGGTTATCATTACCACTTACGTACTTCTTTGAGGGGATAGACTCTCACGTATGGTGTATATAGCGCAGGTAGATAGAAACGGATGCTCCCTAACACAACTACCTGACATTAGGGGTTAGCCGGTGTTGTGGTAGCGCTGGAAGGTCTCGGTTCGCCGTTTCATTCTCACCCGGATCTGATAAAGGAGAAAAAGCGGTGATCACGTCAACGTCGCACCAAAGAATCGACAGGATGGTCCGGTGGGGCAGCGGGGACAAAGTTATCAGATCCGCACTTTGCAGGGATCAACGTCAAGCTAAGAGCGAGATCGGCTGCCAGTCTCGGCCAATCTTATCCGACCATTCTGTCTAGGAAGTACTTGTTTGTACCTACCTCGGTACATGTCTGTTTCTTCGCGGGGGATCTTTGCCCCTTTTATATTTTGAATTTTGTTTGAGGCAGCAGATTGTGTAGCACACCCATAAGCCGTGGGGGCCGTCAGCATGCAGTTCAGGGGTAGGGGGCAGAATGTTGAAAAATGCGGCGAGACGGACACCGATGGATATATTTATAGGCATGAGTGTCAGTTGTACTCTTTTAATATGTCTACTCTTACGAGAGGTAGAATGGCTCATCTTACTTTGTGTGAGCTTGGTAGAACAAGGACACTCAGACTTACAGGCACTTGAAATACGAGAGACTGCATAGGTATATTTTAATGTGTTTTGGTATTGCTATCTTGAAGGCACTCTTGAATAGGCTGAAATTGAATACTGGTGACTGAGGTACTTTTGAAGCTAATGGCAGCATTGGCAGCATCGGCGTTCGTAACTATTACGGCTGTGACTTAAAAGTCGATAACCCGTATCACGGGAGGAATGAAGATATCTGAAAGATAAATTGAAAATATCGGAGGAAATCGGCTACCTAAATCAATAGAAATATTTCTCGTTTCTTGGGTATGATTGATTGCTACAGCTGCCTCACCACACAGCTTATGATACAAGCTCCCATCAATATAACACAGCTTGTGGCGCATCCATGCGCTGAGATATAACTGGAACTTGAATAACGCTGTCCACACTAAGTTTCTTGCCATTACTTGGTGCTCCTAATGAAAAATGTTAGCAAATGCGAGAGGAGAGTGGTATAGTTAACGCACGACACTCAAATTTGACCTCGGCAGCTCCGAGAGTCGCGCAAATGTCGAAATCAACCCGCTGGTATCCCTTTTTCGAGCTATACCAATGCTTGGGTTTACTCTGAACCTCTAGAGTCGAATAGTTACAATTCATGGTGGTATGTACTTGGACCGCTATTGCTGTTAGCTCCTCCTTCACTTCGGGATGGGGTATGGTACGAACTCTTGTCGGAAGTAAGATGTTCAGGTGGATCTTCAAGAATTGAACTGACAATACAGATTTGGCCCACGAAGTCGGACTTGGGAACGTCGCTGCTAAATGTCACATAGGATGGCCTGGTAACCACTTCGCTGGGTAACCTCGGGCTTCCCTCGAAGAGGTGTAAGTAGGCTGGTAGGTATAAACACGGCTTCGACTGGTATACATACTTTATGAATGAACCATTGCACATACTCAATAAGCTTCTTGTTTTCAATTGTCTTTCCTCTCCCTTCCTTATCAGCTTGTTTATGAGACGAATTGAAACGGTCGAAATCCTGCATTTTCACTATGCCGAATGAGAATTGAGAACACAGCTTTGTGAATGACGATGACCCATATTGGAGGTTGTGGATACGTTCATACAAGAGACCCTTGCATACGCACAGTTGTGGCAATGAGGATGGATGTAAAGTTACATCTCGAAGTATCTTGCGGGCGCTTTGTTGATTATATCGAGCCTCAAGTTGCTTCTGAACGTACTCGGAGGCGCCGAGGCCACCTGAAAGGATGATGTGGTCCTATAACTAGGTCAGCTACCTGATAACCAGTTTTGTGACAGTTAGACTAACCAGCTTTTGCTTCTAGTCTAGAACCAGCCTGTCAAGGACTTCGTCGATATTCTTTGCGATTTCTTCGATTTGCTCATCGAACATTCGCATTAGTTGGCCCCTGAAATTCTTGTGAGCAAGAAGAATTCGGTACGTTTTGAAAAGATGGAGAACTGACCATTCAAATTGCATTTCTCCGTTTTCGATATTACAACTCTCTATCGAGTCACCAGAAGTCAACGAAGGAACTTTAACAGGAAATACAACATCTTCTGCGTAAGTATCCTTTCCTAGGCGGAGTTTACAGTTCTGGAAGTCTCGGCTCATCATCAATTCCCAGGCGAGCGAAGCTGGCGTGTGGCGGCCTAGTCGTTGGGGGTCGACCTTTTCTAGCTGTTGTTTAGCTAGATCTTCAAAAGCGACGTCTATGTAGGTAGAGCCAGCATCCTCGCCTACAATGGAGATAATTAGCCGTCTGATACAAGGCTAGAACCGAAGAGCGACTTACCACTAACTGGTCTAATTTCAGACAATAATATCCGTTTGCTGTCTTTGTTGTTTACTTGAACTAGACATAGATCCTATTACTCTTTAGAGATGAACGGAATATGCGGAAAGAGCTGGTACTGACCACCGTACCACCTCCAGCATCCACAATCAACATTTGATCATTGTCCTATGGGGAATTAGACTCTTGAAAGGCGACAACGACTAGAGGGAGCGCACCTTGAAAATTCCTTTCTCTCCACTAATTGCAAAGGTTGCAACAGCTTGAGGCTCCGTGAGAGTGGTGATTACGCGATGTCTTGGACGGCTTGCAAAGCCCGCCTTCATAGCAATTAATTTGAACTTTTCCGCCGTCAGGCTGTCCCAGGTTGCAGGGACGCTGAAAAGAAACTCTATCGCTGCAGTATCCCAGCTGGCGTTATATAACGCTCGGTCGGGAAACTCTTTTTTGATATGACCGTAGAGTTTGGAAAGGAAGTCTTCATAAATTGTATGCCCCTGGATCCTGGAAGATGGGGAGGGACAAAACCTCTGCTTAAACCAATGCCCAAAAGCACGATCTGGACTCCGTGCTATTTCAGACTCGCTTCCAAATCCCCAAGTAGTAGGGCCACGCTCTAAGTTGTTCTTATCGTATACCACGACAGTAGGGACTTTGTCTTCGGTGGCTCGATGCTCCCAACGGTTGAGCACGCGGATGGACGAAGCCAAGAGACCGGATTTTCTCAGATTAGAGTAGGCCACACCGGTGCCTGTTCACAATAGAATTAGTATAGGTATCTGCACTGAGAATTTCGTCGCCGCATCTAATTGATAACTCAAAGGATCAGAGGACAGCTTACAGCTCATGCCAACGTCTATCCCAATGATCAAGTCGGGATATTGCGACGCCATCGTGTAGTATGTCAAGTAAAACTATGCTGATGATAATCTGGGGGAAGCGAGGTGACTGTTGGAGCAGAAGACTTATGAATGTTGATCGGGGTCCACCATTCTATCCCAAACCCTTCTCGAGCCTCAGAAATCGACAGTGGGAATTTTGATCTCACACACCCATGCGAAGACTAGTATAATTCGTCTTGATGTTGCTCCGTAAAGAACCTCCGAACTATTCTGGCGCTGGCTTCTAGCTATTCATACAGGTAGGTCCCTTTGACTCCTTGGACTCTTCTGGGGTTTTCAAAATGAACCCTATCGGTTCCCATGGGTGAATGCTGGTGCATCTAGTGGTGTACAGGCTACTATCTAACAGTAATTCCTTCAACCAAATGTCAAACTTCTTCTAGACGGCCGATATAACCAAGCCCTCCATACTCTCCCCCGTGCTGCCCCTGAGCGTCGATACAGGGGCCACTCCATCCATGCTGTCGTCTGCACTGTCGCTTGGTGGCGCTCGAGATGCTCTCCGTCGCGAGGGCTCCGTCGGCATTGGAGACAATGATCTACTGATTGCAGACCCAGGCTGTAGGGTCATATTATGCATGGTCCCGATAGCAGTCAACAGACGCCCATGCGCGAAACTTAAAGCCTTCTCTCTGTCGCTGAGGGCCTTGTAGTTTTGCATAATGTATTTGACCCGGGATTTAAGGTCCACGGATCGTGATTGGTCGAAATCGCGAACGAAATACCCGAAATCGTTTATTTCGTAGATGGTCGCTTCTAGAGCTTCTTGGATCCATCGATTTTGGATGGGGTGATCTCTTCTAGACACTTTAACTTCATCGTAACATTCTACCGCGTGATTCATGTCGCGGTTGACTTGGTCGAGTATTCTGACGAATACTTTGGAGCCTTCAGGTGCCGTTTTGAGCTCTTGAACAATGAGTAAGAATTTCTGTACTATCGTGATACCGCTTACAGCGATTCCCAATGAGGCTGCTAGCATCGAAAGAGGTTCAACCATGATTGAATGAGGAGTCGTAGATGAATCGAAGTAGTTGCAGTATTGGGTTAGGTATAGCACGACGTTGTGGGAAGTGTAGCAACCGCTTTTCGAATCGATGGTTTTTTCTATCCAAAACTATTCCAATGTCCATAGGCCTATATAGCCCAGTATATGCTAGCATAGATGCATGTATGTGTACGTTACAAGGCACTGTGTTGCCGATATTACCTAGATCGGTAGGCGATACGCCCGACAGAAACAGGGATTGCTAGCAAGACCTAGTTACGGATATGCGGTTCCGCGAATATGGGCTAGACATCCAGTGCTACATGAAGCAGATGTATGTCGTGGGTAGAATTCTATTCCTTAATTTCGGCGTTCGCGACATTGCAGCGCCATGGCACTTCGTAGCACGTCAACCTCGTATCAAACGCCCAAGCCATCCTGATATCCAGAACGCCTCTATTTCAAGCCCGCAAGTCGGCCAGCTACCAGCTCGTATTCGCAATGTAAGGCTCTATGATATTTGTCAAGGCTCTGGAGTCGTAGTCCCCAAGTTCTGACTCAAATCCAATCATGACACTGTCCCAATCCTGCTGCGCCATCGGAAATCCGTAATCTACAGGGGATGGGTTAGCATGACCTACGCCACCGTCCGAACTATTGAGGGGTAAGCCACTGTTGGAGACTTGTCCCTGAAGGGGGCTTTCGTTGGCGTTGGATACTATGAGACTGGCAACACGGCCGAATCTTTCGCACGCATCGTGGATTTTCTTGGTGGTAGGATACTTCGCAGCCGTCGGCTCCAATATTGACACCACCCTCGACAAAAGATCTAGATCTGCGCTGGACGACGTGGCGATGGCATTGCCTGCCAACACGATGAATGGCGCGAATGGGACTAAAGATAGAATCCTTTGCCGACTAGTTAGCTAGGGCTCGCGGCGGCTAGACGTCTCAACAGCCACTCACAAGTTCAGCAACATCCCGTATCCGTCTGAATCCGTCTTCTCGCTTAGATTGACAAGCTTTGACAGGGCATTTCGCGCAGCATCTATACATTCATCTGAGCATTGCAATGGGTGGGACTGCTCCGAGGTAGGCGGGAGTATTCGATACACGATGGTGAGCAGACCATACATCATTATATCTACGGTAGCACCGGCTGCAGCATACATAGGATCCCATGTCGGATCGCTTGGGGTTGCCTAAAGAGGTCAGTAGCGGATCGGTCAAGTTGAATGGGATTCATACAGATCCAACGGATTCCTGGATAGCTCTAAGCCGAGAAGCAAACTCCTTTACTTGCTGAGCCCGAACCTGTGGCGAGGTGTATCGTGACGATGCGGAAAATAGCGTCTGGTGAATTTCTCCCGTCACAATGGCGTGTTCGAGGAAGCCGACATATATGCTGCTGAAGTTAGCGATATTGGAAATGTGAACCAGTATCCGAAACGAGGAAGCTCACCGGCCAGGCGCTATGAGACGGTACTCTGGACGTATTGGATTGGGAGTTGTCACGTCATAATGGTGAATGACGGGCGTCCTACCACAAGTCATAGCCAGCCCCTTTTCCCACGAGTAGATGTGCCAAAAGATGTGAGATTTTAGGGTGGTTTCCTGATCATGCACCCCGCCGGGCAATCGATGGAAACCCAGATCCAAGCAAGCCCTTGCAGCTGCGCTGATGAGTCTCCACGCGATGGTGGAATGACCTTCTTTGACGTAGAAGGTACCCTAGGTAACTTAATCAGATTTATCTTCGAGATACCACACTTTGCAATGATAACTTACGAGAAGGGCCAGGGCTCGAACGGATTCTATCGATGGCTCGGAGCAGAGTCGAAGGCTTTGCATTGCAGCTTCGGCGTTGGCCCTCAGCAACGCACAGTGTTCTCGTACTGCCTCCGGAGTTGTCCCCAGACGACCAGAACCATTTTTGATAACTCCCAGGAAGAGGTAGTAGAGCCCAACATTGACGCATATCCATACCCAGAGCGAGATTGGTTCCGTCGCAAAGTAGACACCTCGACACATATCGATAAACTCATCCTCCTGGAAGGTTGGGACATCGATAAAGAACTGCTGTTTTTGAGTCTTCGTCAGACGAAGAAGTTTCAGGACGAATTCTACCGGGGGAAGTGGCAAGTTCCCAAAGTCCAGATCATTGAGTAGGGGATTAGACACAGGAGCAGCATCATCATCCGAAGTCGTCGCGTCACTGGTGTCGGCGCCATGGAGCAATTCCGCAACCTTTTGGGGAGATAATGTCGTTGGATTCTCAAACGCTTCAATGTTAATCATCTCCGAAGCCGCGAAAGCTGCCTCCAACGCGTTTTTGACGCGATGAGCATGCGATTGAAATGAGGGATCGCCACTATACCCTTCGCGAACGTTGGATAGATTAGGGACCTGCTCATCAATCATTGCTGGTGGCGATGTGTGACGTGTCTGTTCTGGAGACGTCCCTGTTGGGCATGGCGAAAGGTCTTTGTTCAGCATGAGTTTCTGAAGCATCTCCTTCACATCGCCTAGCTGACGACTGACGTCTTGTACAGCTTCATCGTATTTAGATGATAGTAGAACTCGTTGTCGTTTTTCGGCTGCTCGGCGTGTCGTCCGACAGGCGACGTTGAGAGTCACGCAGCTTGCGCATGGTGATCGTCTGTCGCATTTCGTCTGTTTGAAATGTTATTATGATTGAACAAGTTAAATTTCCAAGTTCATCTCGTCATCCTGCAGCATGCATTAGAGGAAAGTACCTTTCTGGTTTTGCAGTTGTCACACTAAGCCGATTTATGTTAGTATGGATCGATCGATAGGTTGACGCTGCGGATCTAGACGAGATGGAGGATTGCTTACTGCCGGCCTTCGTTCCAGCGGGGTATTTTGATCTGTTTCACTCATGTCTGTGAAATACGCTATACTCGATGCCTTACTAACCGCCCTACAGTGTTACACATGACAGGTCCCAAAGACTCGGGACTTCATCTGTTCTTAGACTATATCGGATCCCGAGGTCCCCGTTGAAATTGAGCTTGGACGACAGAATTCAGGGGCTAAGAGTCTAAGCCACGGTATAAGCCACAATGACCAAGGAGTGGAGATCCAATGAGATAGGAGAGAAAAAGGGGCTGTGCTACCAAAGGTCAGTCAGAATAGGGTGCACGAATGATAGCTGAAATTGATTAAAAGTAAGGTATTAACAAAGAAGATGGTAGTCTATTGTAGTTGAAAGCGAGATGTTCTGATGTCCTGTCATCTTAACGCCCCTATTATGCGACCCTCGAAATCTTGAAGCCTCCAGGGATGCGCTGCTGAAATACCCCGGTCGGATCATACGCCGCAGCAACATCTCGGATGAACTGAACATTCTCAGATCCGTAGCTTCCGAGGGGATCTTGACTTGCGTCTGCGTAGTTGAGGTAAACAAAATCTACTTCTCCCTGCATCGACTTCACATAGTCCTTCATTTGTGCCGTCAACACAGCTGTCTCCGCCAGTGCCAGCGCCAACACCGATTCGTCCTGATCTACATCGACAGCAACACCAGAAGACCAGAGAATAGCATTCTCATTAACATTGTCGAGTCCAAGCATGTTGCCGCCCTTTGAATCGCTAACTTTTGCCATATAAGTAGGAATCGGCTGAAGGAAAATACCAGCCAGGAACTTTGTCGGATCGATAGAGCCCTTCAGGGAGTTGACATAGTTCTCAAACAACTTAACAACACCACGGACAATCTCCGGGTCGTTACGAAATGTCAGGGTCGCGCCACCGTTGCTAGATTCTGTTAGCTAGTGATTCGGTAACTCATCCTCAATCGGATAGGGGTAAGCAATAATGACATACTTGGTACCAGAGGTAACTTGCGAGCCAAGAGCAGCCGCTGCCATGCTCTTCTGCTCTGTCGAGTTAGTTAAGGCTGGAAGGGCCTTTACCGCATCAAACGCCGTCTTGACATTCCCGTCACCCTGCGTGTTGACGTTGATCGTGCCAATGGTGATACCATCACTAGTCGAGGCATTAGTAACGTAAAAGGTTACAAGCGCGTTATCAGCAAGGGATTGGTTCTGGTTGGTAAATCCAACAACCGCATCGATAACTGTATCCGAATGATCGTAACTGAGAAAGCGTGTATCGTAGTAAAGATCTCGCGCAGGGATAGGCTCCATGTCGAATCGGGTCACAATACCGAAGTTGCTGCTACCGCCCTTAAGAGCCTTCCACAGATCGGCATTGGCCGTTCTGTTAGCGTTGACAATGGTGCCATTGGCTAGAACCACCTCGTAGTTGACGATGGTATCGCAGCCGAATCCCATGCGTCCTGAAAAGTACGAGTTGCCGCCACCTGTGAGGAAGCCGCCAACACCAACATCACCATCACGACCACCTGTCACGGTTACATTGTACTTCAACAGGTCGGCGTAGACATTCTTCCATCGGCCACCGGGCTCAACCTTGGCAACATTCGCTTGCGCGTCGTAGCTCGACGAATTCATGTAGCTTAGATCGATAGTCACGCCATTGGCGATGCTACTGGCGAAAACGCTGTGGCCTCCGCTTCGTACCGCGATGTGCCAATCACCTGCACCATCGTTGGTATTGACCAACGCCGTCAAGGCAGTAGAAACCTCTTGCGTGTTCTCTGGTAGAATAAGACAGTACGGTCTCAAGCGAGAGTTGGCCGCGAACCATGTCTGAATCTGAGGTTCATACCCTGGATCCGTGGCGAAGAGCAATCGGTCACCGAGACCAGCGCTCTTCAAGGCATCGCACTATACAAGGTAAGACGCTATGCTATAGGACGTAAATTCTACTATTGGGTACTTTGCTACTTACAGGTGGGATTCCGCTGCTGTTCGTGCTTGGGTCGAAGCTGACAGTTCTTGGCGCGAGCCAAGAAGACGATGATAGCGCAGGCGACGCTTTGACTACTCCGCCAAGGATCGAAGCGGCGACAATACCGGTCTTGAACATGATGACGACTAGCGAGTTGCTGAGCGAAGGAATGTACCTGATGATTCGGGTGAGTGAACACAAGATAAAAATTTAAATCTGCCAAGCTCCTTTATTTATATCCAGACAGCCTTCAGTATTCGTACGAAGTATTCTGTCTAGCAAACTAAGTCCTAGCTATTTGTCCCTTGGACGTATCCCCCGAAATTCCGGTGATCAGGATGCCATAGTGATCCTTCCGTAGCGTTCAGGGAATTTGCGAGGGTATTTCGGAGCCCTAGGCCCCCGAGCTCAAAAATGCATCACCGGGATCTCGGAGCCGATCTCCATTGTCAGAAATAGGGCTGCGACGGTAGGGAGCTGAAGTCTCCTAGACCGAAATTGGAACCAGCTGATGTTGTAACCATCTTCCTTGAATGGATTCCCCTTAGGATATGCTGATTCGATACGGGGCGAGCAGAGACAGGATGACTCCGTCCTGAGGCTCTAAGCTTGCCTAGGTAAAATAGTCGCAATATCTCGCCACTGCGTTTTAGGCAGCATCATAATTATTCCTTACGCACACATTGGAGCAAAAACTCGTCCTTGTAAAGGTCTTCGGCTGTCGGTCTATCCTCTGGGAGCCATCGCATAATTTTTCGAAAAAGAATGAGTAGCAATTCTTGATCCTTCCCAGTGAGACTGTCCGCTCGAGTCTCGAGCGACTGGTCCGGGATAGGTGTTGCAGCAATCCATAAGCGAGACCATTTCGGCAAGGTGCTGCTCGTCATTGAGATGGCCGCTACTCTTTGCGTAAAATAGTCTCAATCCCTCAAGCAGATCCCAAATCTAAAGATATCAGCAAAGTCTCAGCTTGCGGAAATACTGGGCAGCATACCATAGTCGCCACCGACCATATGTCGATCTTAGAGTCCCACTCCATGCCCAAGATGATTTCGGGTGCTCGATAAAAGGTCGGCATGACGTCCCCGTGGTGTTTATAAGCCATACCTCAAACATAGTACCAAGAGTTACAGAGCCAAATGGGTAGGAGTACATTGCAATTTATCAAAAGATAATGTATATTGGGTATCTAACACGTTTCTCACTAGATTGCACATGTAGAAAGTAAATGGTCATGTAAACTGTCGCTTTGCATACACCTTTTGACCTCTCATATATATACAACTCCAAGATCAAGCGTAAAGAAGACACATTTCCATCTCCTAATTCCCTAAGCCGGCGTAAGATATGTCTACTTCCCCTAAAGGCCGACCATGGGAAATGAATAATCACCGCCACCCATCAACATCTAAGCCCTGCGCCGCGGTAGGCGACTCGACATCAATAAATCGTAGCACATTTTGTGTGACAAGGGATCTGAGCTTGGAGTGTATATTCAAATTTATTCAATAATTCTCATAGGTCTTAAAGTCCTTGATTCCTCTTATAATTTAAGTAGGAATCTCCAGACCTATTTATGCCCAAATCTAATAGTACAAAATATATCAGGCTTCCTGAATATCCTTATGTTAGTGTAACTTGCATATATAGGTGCTGTCCTCCTGATTTATGTGTACTAGTAATATCTTAATACCTTATCCTAACCGTTAATTGTGGCCGTATAAGTTAATTAATAATCTTTTAGCATTAATCCTTATATAACATCATTTCCCTTCTTTTTAGGGCTTATTCCTGAGTGCTATTTTACGTTAACGCTAATAAAGTTACAGATAGTTTTTTTTAAACTTATGAATCCATAGATTTGCTTAAGTTCTATGCATAAAATTACTTAATTACCGCTTTTATCAAGGCTTTATTAAAATAATTATATAGTTCTTATATTTAATCTTTTCTTTTAAACTAATCTTTTTATTTAATTAAATATTTCACTTTTCTTTAAATTAATAAAAAATTTATAATTTTTTTAATATTATAATTTTTTGCTTTAATAAAAGTTATTTTTTATAAAATTTAATTAAAATTAAATAATATTTAATTATTAATGTAATAAAGTTTTATAAATAAAATATAAAAAAAGTTATAAATTTTTTACTTTTTAAATAAAATAAATTTAATAGCGATAAATAAGATTATTTTTTAGATTTAAAAAAAATTAAATATTTTTTTATTTAGTTTTTTAATTAATTATTTAATTTTAATATTTTTAATATTTAGTATTATTAATTAATTATTATAATAAATTAAAGCTTTTTTTTTTTTATAATTAGCTTATTTTTTTATATATTATTTATTTATTTTTAAATATTTTTTAATTTTATTATACACGAAAATTATTTAATATATATATAACTTGCTTTTTAAGTTATAAAAAGCGTTAAAAAAAAGGTTATAAATTATAAAATAATATCCGTAATTTAAATAAAAAAAAATAAATTAAATTAAAAAAAATATAATATTATTATATATAAATTCAGCGGTTAATAAAAAGTTTTTTTAATTTAATATTTCGTAATTAATAAACGCTTATAAATAAATTTTAAAAAATTAATTAAATTATTTTATTTATTTATTAATTTAAAGGTGAAAAATTATATTTATTTTAAATTTAATATTTATTAATTTAAAGAATTTTTTTTAAAAATAAACGATAAATTTAAAGTTTTTATTAAATATAATATTTAAAAAAATATTATAAT
>KZ111633.1:69981-83567 GCA_002120315.1 Hypoxylon sp. CI-4A | reverse complement strand
AATTAATTATAAAAAATTTATAAATAATTTATATAAAATAATAAAATAATTAAATAAATAATTTTTTTAAAAACTTAATTTAATATTTTATTAATTACTTTTAAAATAATTCCCTTAAAAATAAAAAAAATTATTTATAATAAAAAATCTTAGCTTAAAATATATATTTAAATTTATTTAATAATTTTTATAAGTTTTAAAGTTTTTAATTTTTTTTATAATTTAAATAAAAATCTTTAAACTTATTTATGCTTAAATTTAATAATATAAAATATATTAAGTTTTTTAAATATCTTTATATTAATATAGCTTACATATATAAGCGCTATCCTTTTAACTTATATATGTACTAGTAATATCTTAATACCTTATCTTAACCGCCAGCTATGACCGCATAAATTAGCTAATAACTTTTTAGCACCAATCTCCGTATGATAATACATCATCAATACAACCAATAATCATAACTGAATCAATCGTCGCGATACGCACCTTTTACTTGTCTTTCCTTTACACTATCGTCTATTACTTATAGACCCCTATCTAACCAACAATACCCAGGTAGGTCAAGTATTTTACAAGACACGTTGCGGCGCTGGCGCTAATCTCTCGTTACCTAGGTACCTACCTATTCAAGGGACGCCTCAGCATTTACTACTTCAGCTTCCAGGCTATTTCGAACCAGTTCCGCCTAGCAAATGTCGACGATGATTATCTTGTGGACCTTTTTTAAGGTGAGGGCCATATTGACTACTCTGCGTGTAGGTACCTAGACTTCCACTAACCACCTCTCCTAGGTACCTAGTGATAAGCTTTCTTCTGTGCTGTTACAATATTCGGCATTACTAGGTACCTACTTACTTACCATACGAGGGTCTGGGAATCAGCTCATCCAATCCGATCCGGGCCGGTTTTCGATTTTCTATATACATATAAACATATATATATATATATATATATTTCACACAAGAGCACAGCTTATTTTCTATGTCGTTGGCGCCTGGTTGGTCCTCCCCCCACACAAGGATGCCCTCAGGCCAACTCTTGTCAGCAGAGGCAGCCAAAGGCCAACGCGACCGTATTCGACCGTGTTTCGTGATGGCTCATTCCATACGATTTGGAACGAAGTCCAGACGGAAAGGCTATCGAGACTGGGATTACATTTCTCATGAATGGTAGATGGCGTGGTTGGTGACTGGGTCAATACTTCATGACCAAGTCCGCCCCCCCTATGACCCATGTCTGATCGTGTCTGGAGACAAAATATGAGCCATGGTGATTGGAATGCGGACCGACGACACGCTTGAATTGCTTAATACGGAGTGAAGAGAATAAGAGAAGAGGTCAAGTTCGTGGCCAAGCCAAAGACCACTTTGACAGTTGACAACCCGCTAATCTTCAACAGATGCGTCCCAACGACCTTCCTACGGTATCTACCTACGGCGTTAAGCGGACAATATAGCGCCCAAACCGAGCTCGCTCTGGAGCACGCGGCTGTGCTCGGCAAGAATAAGCCTGGGTCTGACTTTATCACCACATACGTCCAATTATCGCGGTTTTGAGGTCTATGGAGAGGAGGGGAGGAGGGTCTGACTGTGTGGAAATCGCAACACCCAGCCAAGAAGAGACAGGCCACGAGACAACATGCGTGGAGGATATCAACTATGAAAATGTACTTGGACTGCACGACTCAATACCCGAGACTTGGTTCGATATGATTGCATACAACATGTCTGATTTTTTGCCTGTGTGACTGAAGTAGATACTTAACTGAGCCCACTAAAGCACAATGGTGAAAGGAGTGAATACCCTCAAAACGCCATAGTCGCTATCCACCAAAGCCACCCAATATAGCAAACTCCCAGTACCAGTCCGTTGGTCCGTGATCTTTAGCCAGCATAAACACCTGCGCATACCAGAATGTCAAAACAGTACCAAATGAGTGAAACATAGACCATAGACGTAAGAGCATCCATCTTCAAGTCATCATAAACTCAGGGATTGCCCTTCCTCGGAAGGTATCGACTACCCAAAGTCCCAAGAGCGCCTATAGTGCCCCTGAGGCTACTAATCGTGGTGTCCTGCAATCTACTAGCAAGCGCTTCTTCCAGAGCCGACTGGGTAACCGAAGCATCTGCATCCCGTCACATTAGCATCACCCCCAGAAACTGAAGAGAAAAGAAAAAAAGGTAAGATACGTACCATCGAGATCACTAAAACTACTCCCCATACTAGGAGTCCCATCACTATCTCTAGAATACGCCTTCCCCTTGCCCCCCGGGCTGCGTCCAGCAAGCTCCATAGTGCGACGAGGCGACAACGGCCCACCACCACCGCCACCCGCAGACGGACGCGCCGCCGAGCTCGTGCTCGAGTCCGAGGTCTGCGACCGGTGTCCGCGGAACGAAGACGACACATGTCTCTTAGCGGCGTGGTCGCCTCGCGGCAGGTTCCCGCGGAGCGTGGCGCTGAGGTCGTGGCCGCTGGACCCGCTGTCGGGATGTTGCTGCTGCTGTGGTTTGTACAGAAAGACAGGCTCGACGTCTTCGTCCTCTTCGTCGTCGGCCGAGAAGGCGGCGGAGGCCGGGTCGTTGGTGGCTTTGTTGCTGTTGGAGCCCTGGAAGCGCGGCGGGCGTCGGATGATTCTGGATTGGGCGGGGCTGGAGGAGGAGGAAGACGAGGATGAGGACGGGGGTTCGGCGTCGCTGGGCTCGGAGGCACTAGGGGAGAGCGGCGCGGACTCCTGGTTGGCGTTGTTTGCTTTGTCGTCGTCGACCGAGGTTGCGATCGGGAGGGAGGAGAGACGTCTGCGCTGCGGATCGTCTGCTCGCGGCTTCACGGGGGCTTTGCCGCTGCCGCCTAGGTTGCGGGTCGTGTAGACAGTCGTGTTCGCCGAGGACGTGCGTGTTGCGGTTGGTCGCGGGGTGCTTCGCATGGGCGTGCCGGGGACGCTGCCGTCGTTCCGGGGCGAGTCCTTTCGGATCGACAAGGACGATGGCGCTCGAGGTGGTTTGTCACCGGATCCGGCCCGTCGCATGGGCTCTGCTGCAAATGGACCTTCGGGGCCGGGTTGAGGCGACGGTGCCGACGATCCTTTAGCGGCGGCGGCGGCCTTTCGCATCTGGGCCCGTACTTGAGAGGCATGGCGCTCGGTAAGCCAAGCTACCTGCTGGAGAAGAAAGTCGACGGTGACACCGAAATCGTTGGCGCTGCATGATGACAAGTTGGCGACTTTTTCGTGTTGAATGGAGAGATAGAAGTTAGTACTTACATGTCATCCCCTGGTATTTGTTAGCTACTATCTGCCTACAATGTATATGTAGTCAATGGCTACAAAGATGATTGCTTCAACTTACAGTCTACTGTCGTCTTAGAAAGACGGGATACGATATTCCATAACGCTTCATCTTTACTTGAGTCCCAATTGGCCTGGAATGATATTGGTCAGCTGGCTAGCTACTTGGCCACCTCACGGCCTCACCACCACCACCAAAGTAGCAGCAGCAGCAAATCGGAAGATTAGGAAATTAGAATTACGCACAGGCGGCGGATCAACGAAATTACCTCTCGGAAAAGGCAACCTGACAAAGACCGTATAGGTCGGTTCTTGCGGATGGGACGTCATATCGGTTAAGTCATGTTAACTAATGCTTATCTCTTGTGTGTGATCTGCAGGCTTAAGGCGGTGCTAGTCGATGACAGGTAAGATTTAATATGAAGATGATGATTGAAGCGAGACAAGTTAAGGAGCTATGACAGTTCTAGGGTGGTTAAGTGGAAGATGATTGGGGGCCCGGATGGACAACGCTTATCGAATGGGAAGCTTTTATCGATACCGTTATCCGGCTGTTAGGTATCCCGCCTTACTGCATTAGGCATGTAAAGTGCTCATTTATAGTGTTATGTAATATCATTGTTTCCTTCAGCAACTTGGAACTTTACACTTTTACGTCATAATAATTAAGGTAGTCTACTTACTACTAGAGCTAGGTAGTTCATTTGATGATATGCAAAGCATAAGGTTTAAAGTAAAGTTGAATAGAATGGATACTGATTTAAGCGTTAAAACGTTAACTCGTCAAATCTCCATTTCAACTAGAAATCATACTAGAATAACCAACAAGTGCACATCTCAAAATTCACACCATTTGATAACTCGACAGCCTAATAAAAGGCAGACATCATGACACCAGTTAATATAACATAACTCCTAGGCATAATTCGATTTGCATATCTAAAAACCACAGCCCGGCTCTGTCGGCTGCACCAGGTCGTACAACAATAATTCTTACATACCGCTGTACCACCACAAAATCATATCTCTCCCTTCACAGGAAGGTATATCAATCCTCCTTGGCGGAACGATGGCGGGAGCTCGTGATGCCATGTCTGAGATGCCATTGGTCAATCTATCACAGATCCTTCACATGGTCAGCGTGCTTATGGTGGCGTAGGGGTTGCTTCAGCGACGGGGCTAGGGGGCTAGGCTCTTCTGATCTACAATAGCGAGGGGTAAACCCGCCTGAGCCTTGTCTTTTCCCAAGTTGCAACCCTTTCGGCGAGCTATGGCTTGCAGGTATGATTCATCGGAAGGGGGAAAAGGCTGACACTGCTTTTTTATTAATACTATGAGTTCCTCCTCGGTATAATGGATAGATTCTTCTAATTCTTACCTTTCTCCGATGCTCTCCGTTTTTTAGATCGGGTTGTGATCTATTCTCTGAAGTAGAATTGCACTGAATTCGGTGTAGATAGGAGCTGCATTGGAGGGGTAGAAGAAATGGAGGTACGCCAACACCAACCAACACCAACCAAGCTCTCACTTACAATAGAAACGACCACTAACAATTTATCAGACCATAACGAAGCGAGCAGCCCATTTTCCCAATTGGTCGCAGACGCCAATCCCAGGCTTCGAGCTCTCAGCGTCGGGACTCTTGGCTCTTGCAGATCTAGGCACAATCGCCAACCGAACACGCATCGTCGGCGGGTCATCATGGCTAGACGCACTTCTCCTAGCACCAGGGCTGCACTACCAGCAGGCAGCCGACGCACTGGCCGGCAGTCCGCACCCGGACTCGTACAGCGCCGTGGAGTTGTATGAAGGCCGGTCGTCGACATACGACATCCGCAACTCGGCCACGCGGCGATACCTCGAGCGCGTGGGCCGAGTCGGGCAGCAGGTCACCGTGGACGTCGGCGTGATGCCCGAGCGCAGCTACTACTTCGGCGGCGGACGACGGCCGGGCGCCGGCCAGCGGGCCACCATCTGGGCGGACCAAGGCGCGGACCTGGGCTGGGTGTCGCACGTGCTGTATCTGGCCAGCCCCGTGCTCACGGTTCTGGCGTTCGTGTTCATGATCCTGCTGCGCGAGTGGTGGGGCGTCGCCTCCCTGCTCGCCCTCATGCTCTCGCGCGTGCTCAACATCTGGGTCATCAAGGAGCGCTCCAAACCACCGCCGCACGACCCGCCGCCGCCGAACCCGGACGTCAGCCGCATGCTCACCGAGTACCTTGTAGATTTGGGCCACGGCCGGTCCGTGTGCCTGCGCGGCGTGGCCGAGGACCTGCAGGCCATCACCACGACGTCCTGGCTGCGCGCTAAGACCCATCTCGACGGGTATCTCGAGGCGGCGGCGAAGCTGATCGTCTACGTGGTGGCTGCGTTCAGCGGGAACATGACGCAGGTCGGGTCTATCATCTTCATGGTCTTACTTCTCGTTACCGCGGGCTTGCTCGGGTTGAGCAATGCTCATGCGAAGACGTTCCGGATGAAGGGTCGTCTTGCCACGCCGACGGTTGATCATCTGCCGCATCGCGCTGGTGTCGGGAGGACTGATAGTACTTTGCCGTATCCCTCGAGTGATACGGATAGCAAGGGCGGGAGCATGTCGTGGCCGGCTACCACGACGCGGTCTTCGAGCGGGTTCACCGGAATGGACGATTTCGCGGAGAAGGGACAGGTAGGCGGCGTGCTCAGGGATCGGTATCCTTTTGATGAGTCCGTGGAGTTTAGATGATTAATGGTTTTATGTTGGGTGGCGTTATGTTGGGCATGTTCGGGATTATGTGGAAGTGAGGCAAACTGTACAATGTAGCCATGTAATATCATGAGGTATGGAAGCAGACTCTGTCATGATTTCTAGGGTTGGACATCATGGTCTATTATCATCAGTACTACGCTGCCAGGTATGCTTAATTACAGCCTATACTACCTACACCTATATGAAATATAATATCCTCAGTGTTGATCATGGATAGCAAGGCTACCTGCCTGCCAGCCAGCCTTCCCGACTTATCCATGAACCATGGCAATTACATAGAATATCCTTGCCTGCTAAGCCCTACGTTGCCCAGCCTACCTACCTCGTCCGTAGTACGACAAGGCAATCAAAGAACAAGGAAGCAGTCTCGCGGATACTTGCCACTCCTACCTAACCTATGCGCGCTTCATGGATAATTATTAAGTAGCCGGAACACGTTTCAGCACCGACTCAGCCCCCGGAATTCTCCAGAATGGATATGGAAATGACAAAAGTGCCGCCGTAGGCGAGGTTGTTCTTGGTGCACCCATGCATTGTCTCGGTAGTTGCAGAAGATTAATAAAGCCTTGCTCATAATTTCGTTCTTTTTTCTTCAAATGAAATGCCAGGACTAGGTAGAAGATTGAGTTGTTTACTGGTGTTGCAACAGTATTCTACTTTCATGTTCGGAAGCAAGCGGTGCGACGCGACGTTAATTCTCTCCTTCTCCTACACACTCCATGCTACGACGTAATCTTATTCCTACCTATGGGCATCAAGCACGGAATAAATTAATGCATGGTGCATAAGATTTGAACCCGCAAATTTTGCATGCACGCTTGACAGCTTGGAGAGAAGGGCTGTGCCAGGACGTCGGTAACGGCGCTAGTCATGTATAATATCTCTGTTATAGCCGCTTGTCGACATGGTTCGCGAGAAGCTAACTGCAACGACTGCTGCCCCCTCCTAGTCGTCTTCTTAGTGGAGCAGATATAAGACCGGGATCTGGTGTCCAACGTCAAATGAGGATGAGGATGATAAGGTGAACAAGGCAAGACATGCGTAGCAAGGTACTGTACTGTAGGTATTTCATCAATTTCGCATTCGTTCCCTATTTGGTAGTCCTGCTGTGTCTCATTATTGGAGAAGCTCGTGGTGTTCTAGAACATAGTACCTACCTAGGTAGTTAGGTTATCATTGTTGCAGAAAGACATAGACATTCAAGTTCCAATATTCCATCCCCTGATTCTATTCCAAGCTAAGGGAGCCAACAATATCCTAGATTCCGCATTATATAAGACAAGACAAAACGTGACGACAAGGAGGTAGATAGGTACTTAGGGGTATATTTTCTGGTAGATAGCAAAAGAAAGACAGAAAAGACAAAGCAAAGCTTCCAAATTCGCCAACGCCGGTTGCCCTGAATTTTTTTCCTGTCTCATCCTAGTTACGCCGCATACAGTAGACATCTAATCCCTTGAATATGAAATCTCCTAACCCCCTTCCCTAATCCCCTGAACCATGTCCCTTGTGCATGTCTACCTAGGTAGGCAGGTACCTAGTTGAGTTGTATTTGGCATGTTGCGCATGCACGTCTCCCATTGTGCCCATTCCGACAGCTTGGGATTATTATGTAATTTTCGTTTTTGTGTCTTTGTTCGGCCGTTACGGAAGTATTCAGATATCGTATAACGAGGGGTCAATGCCCCTCCTGTCAATTTCCGACTCCTTTGAGAAAAAAATAAATGGACTCGGAAGGAGGCGAAGAGCGCATTATGACGATGTACAAACAAGAAATAGCGGAGTCCGGCTTCCAAGGAAAAGAATGACGTTCAGATTGGTACCTGGAGAAGAATCGCAAGTGTTGTAAGAAACTGTATAGATAGAAACGAGAAGAAGCGAGCTGTGTGGTGAATTATCGGTATCGTGGGGTAGTCCCCATCGTTGACTTCGTAGGAAATGGGTTATTCGTAAAGTATCCTCTGCGTGATCTATTGTGCTCGTAGATGGCTGGTTCCTAATCGTATATAGGTAAGGTAGTAAGACAGAATTGAGACCAAAACCAACCATCTACATATATCTCTCCTCGGAAAGGCGCACGATTTCACACAGTGCTCTCATGAAATCGGGGTCTTCTTCGCGTTTCGGTCGTCCTCCCGTATTGGCGCCCATCCCCGAGGCGCCGTGGGCCATCCGTAGCGTAGCAACAAGTCTTGAGATACACTTGGCAAGGCCTAGTCGTAGGTCTTTCAGTACTTGCTCGTTTTGGTCAGGGGCCCCCGGGCGACGACCACCAAACCCGTTGGACGTCGGTGGTCTGTAGCCCTCGTAGAAAGATGCAGACTTGGTTAGGGTGAAGATCGACTTTTTGCTACGAAGCGTGTTGCATCGCGATGATGGCGGCTCGGGGATTGGTCCGGTCGGGTTGTCCTGTAGGCCTAGTAAACTTGCTGCCTTCAGCGGAATCGAGTTGCCATCCGATGACGAGGAGCGAATATCGATAGAGGTGCGAAGGTCTAATGAGAGACCAAGACTCATATCCGACATGGTAGACGATTTGGATGTGGGTCTTGACGGAGGATTAATGGTGACTGATCGGGGACATAAAGAAGTGATGTAGTTATATGCCACCAAATGGGCATAGAGTGCGTCGCAAAGGTAATCGGTTCCGGTAGGGAAGAGGTTCTGGATTGCCGTCCAGTCTGGCTTTCTAGGCCATGACGGACTATACCGTGATTCCAAGCTCTCTGATAAGCCACTACGCTGCGGACTCGGGGGCGTCGGGGTTGTTGGAGAAGAAGGCTGTCTCTTGAGTGGTAACCACTTCCATTTTGATTGCTTTGGTGTTTCTGAGTAATCCACTGATACAGGCGACTCGGAATAGATACTCGCAGCACTCGTTGACCTGTATCTAAGCTTCCTAGAATGACCGCGAATAGTCTCGATCGAGAGGCTAGAGCACTGCAGCATCGTTTCTGGGAAGCACGTTATGGAGACTCGTAGCGTATCGATAACCTCCGGCGGTAGTGGTAAAGGCGTGTGTCCACCATCGGCTCTAGTCTGAGCGTATGAAAAGCTATCGACACTAGACTCTAGCCAAGACTCAACATCGACACCACCCGGCGCAATTTCCAGAAATTGTACGCTGGGCGTACGTGAGAGTTTTTCGCTATCGCGCTTCTCATAACCAAAGGCTGGAGCTAGGCCCATCCTATCATCGATTCCACTGTCGACTTCGTACACGTTTGCCTCATTACCAGAGGTTCTGGGCGGGGTTGACGGCAACATTTTAATGTCTGGAGACGGCGCGCTGCTGTCGGCCCGAGTCGCAAGAGGATGAGTTGACGCAGTCTGTCGAGAAGGCGAGACATTAATTTGGGGAAGTACGGGGTAATTTCGGTATAGTAAAGAAGAGCGGCGCTTTGGGAATGAAGTGGGACATGCCAAAGGTTTCTTTGCGTGATTCACTTGGTCTCCGGCAGATTTGACACTAGTCGGTGACGTTGGCAGCGGGCCGGTCAACGTGGGACGAGGCACCGCCGAGTTTAGTGACATACTCCTCGACTCGTCCAAATCATGTCGTAGGGATAGCATCTGCGCAGCCGAGGGGAAATTTACCATGCTATTATATCTTCGATCTGGTGATGTAGCATCCTCGGCGTCGAAGTCCATCCAGCTCTCACCCGCTTGCTTTTGATCTTTTATGGTGATCTTTAATTGGTTCGGCGGCTCCATCCTCTCCGACGTAACTGAGGTGGCTGCTGTGGCGATCGATGCAACCCGTGTTCCAATTGATGGAGGAGGCATTAAGGCGCCGGATGAATCACTGCTTGCCGTATCAGAATCGCTGTTGTTTTGTTGTGAATCATGGCTAGTGGTTAAGAATTCTGATTGTTTCTCTTGAACATTTTGGAGTGACCTAGCCCGCGACATGTCGGCATGAAAAGATGGCGGGATAGCGCATAGCGAGCTATCTTGCAGAGAAAATCGTCTTTGACTCCCATCGTCGCCTAGTCCAGGCGTCGGGGGACCGGCAGTCAGTTGCCTCGATTTGAAAACTTCCTCTGACTTTTCCAAGTCCACCGCTAGTAGCTCTGGCAGATTGAAGCTCATGAGAGGTTCAAAGCAGGCTTCAAAGCTCTCATCCATCGTGCCGTTCCGCTCGGGCGGTCGAATTAATCGATTGGTGGCGTAGCAGGGGAGTGTACAGTCGGGAATGGAATTATCCTACATGAACCTTTCGCTGTGTGCGCACTCCTGCTGAATGATGTTCCCGTTCCGATCCGTTCAGTTGGTAGTGGATTATTATTATTTTTAGTACGACTGGTAAAAGAAAAGATATGCGATGATCAAACCAATGTAGATGATACACAGTAGTGAAGCTGAAAATAACTGCCACAGCTGTGCGAAAGAGCTGATGCTAGATTAGGAATCAGAACGAATTGGAAGATCCAAAGAAAAGTAGAAAATGTTGGTTAAGCAAGGTCCCCAGAAGGATGGAGCTGTATTCGTGAGTGGGCGGTTTTCATAATTCTACAAAGAGATGAACATCTCATGGACCCTGGACAGTCAGGGGTCTGCCGCGCAGGCGAAGGGTCGCAGAGGGTCGCAGAGACTAGAAGAACACGGACGAAAAGTGTGGGACCCCAGTCCATTTCCGAATACTCCCCCAGCAATTATCGACGACGAGGAAGGGCAAAGAAACATTTCATTCTTTCCCATGACGCCAGTTCCGTGATGACTTACACAAACGTCCGACCCTTCGCCCCGAGTTGCGGCAAGCCAGGTATGACAGACATTAGACCTGAGACATTATCATCGATCAATCTACATAAACCGCCACTATCGTGAAAAAGAAGCAAATCCTTGCCCTTTTTTCCACATGGCAGAGGGGGTGGAGTTGATTGACTGACTCTCTGACTCTTTTGACATTTTGCAACTTTGACCACCCGATCTTCTCGCCAAGGGATCGCTTCTAGGGTGTTATTGACCAGAGTCAAGTGCTGTGAGGAACCAATCAGTTCATTTAATTGGAGTTGTCCAGAAGCTCATATGCCAAGTTGGGACGATACAACGCTGCAGTTCTTTCCGGAAATTATTCAGGGATCCATCCACCAATGGAATCTGCTGTTGGGTCCGCAAGGGACCATATTTTTAGTGTTCCTAATACGGAGAGTTTTTGACGAGTCTTATCGATGCAACTGACAAGACCTGGGGCCCTTGGTTTTGGAGAAGGCTGATCATGTCGCAAGATTAACTACTCTAACAGTTTATTTGGTGAATGGAGAAGAGAGTAGACAATTGGAGGTCGATCGAAAGAATATTCCGAGAGGCCTAAGCAATGCCTCCAGGTCTGCTGTCGGCATACGTATGTAGGTAAGTACTGTAAATAGGGAGCAAGCCAAGGTGGGCCTAGCCTTTGGAGTCAAAATAGCTCCTTACCTAGGTTCTTAGGAGGTAGATAGGCAATAGACCGCCATTCTCATTGGCCACATCCATTTTGCCCAGGTAGACCTAGTCTTGCCTTCCCCTGCGTCAATACAAGACGAATTCTTCACCGTCGAGAGGATGATGAGTGGTGCCTGATGCTCCTGTCGATACAAATGACACGACAGACGGGTGACCACGTTGCGGTTAAACGCTGCGACTCCATTCGCGTGCATCGTGTAGATGGCTGGCACAGGTATCACAATATGCATCGTTGTGCAATCCCGGGTTCCACCCTTGCTTTCGAGGCTGAAAGCCCCTCCAAGTCGGATCAGCTTACCAAAAGGGCCCCGACACGGTGCGGCGGCCATCGTCAGTAGGCAGGATTTAGCGCAATCCGTCTTGGCTCCCAGCCTAACCAATATGTGACCGCCTCCGATAATGAACAAAGACCGTTGTCGGTGCTATGTAAGAACAGTAACGTCCAATGAAGACGATTGAGCGGCAGGATACCAGCATATCTGGATCCGACGCGACGAACCATCGGGCGCAAGGCGAAATCCATTGGCGATGGCACAAGCACGCAGCCGAGGTTTAGATGCGTTCGCTCCCGATTTACGAGCCCACTTTGCTTCTCGAGACGAACCAAGACATGCAGTCACCCGGTCGGCCTGCCGTGTGGTCGGAGAGGTTCGAGAGAGGGGGAATCTGGAACATGATATAGATAGTCGAGGAACTAGTTAACGTCATCTGAGGATAGTATCGTGATAGTTAGGACGGCAGCGAAGGTCAAATATGACGGAATGATAGTGGTAGATTGGCAATCCATGTTTGCCCATCTCCTCCACTGAGTCTTCTCTACTCATATCGTACAGAATATCTCGGACATCTGAAACGATCATCAAGATTGTGTGCTACAGAAGCAGAGGAGATAGATAGAAGGCAACACAAAGGTCCGCCGCCGAAAGCGAAATGTGTAACTGCAGATATTTAGGATCGTGGGATTTCAGACCCCAGACTTCTTTCTAGATGCGGCGAAGAAGCCAGCTCCAGATTCAGGATCACGGATCAGGATCAGGATCAGCTTTCATGAATAAAGTTATGTAAAAAAGAAGCTGAAAGCTCCATCTTGTCAAACCCCGCAAACCCCTGCTGAGAAAATACTAGCGCCAAGCCTTGAGGCTTACGCCGCACTACCGATTCTCCACTCGACAGCCACGCACGACCTGCAGCTAGAGATCTGCACGCTAGTGAAAACTGCCAACCAGAAAATCTGGAAATAGGATTTTGTGGGGGAGAAATAAGAAAAAAAAAGTGACGGAAGTAGGAAGGAAGTAGGTAGGGATTGGCAAACATCAAATACGTAACTGCAAGTTGTATGTATGCACACTTCCATGCCTACCCTCTGAAACAAGTTTCCTAAAAGGGTTATTACCACAGAAGCTTAGTTGCATACAAGCGCAGACAGCTTCACTGCAAGTGGTTCCTTCACTCCAAGGCATCACCCCTACCTCAATAGGCTAGGTACCTACCTATCTCTTTTTCACCTTACCCAACTAGCAAAAAAACTTGGAGAAGAGAAGAGAGCGTATGACCGTGGTTCGACACGCAATACCAAGCAAAAAAAGGATTCACAACACGACACTAGTAGCTCCATACCTACCTACCTATACTAGGTTCAATACCTAGGTACCTATCTACATATCTAGAGAGAGGGGGGAACGGAACTGAAAAAAAAAAACGGGCAATGTTGACCGAAAGCTACTTCGTATCCGTGACCGGGCCGCCGCTGGCCAATAACACGGCCGTCGCGAAGGACGCAGGAATCTACGAGCACACGCTCCACCCGAGCCATTCCACCACCGGCACTCTGAAGAAGAGCTCTGCCCCTCCGAACGGCCTGGCCGTGGGCGACACCCACGTGTTCGCCGCCCAGGCCGAGAAGTCGACGGTGCACGTCTACGCCAGGGCGAAGGGCAACCAGGAAGCGGTAGTTACCTTTCCGGAGCGCATACGGAGTGTGTTTCTCTTAGACGACGTGCTTTTTCTCGGAACGCAGGAGGGAAGGATCATCGTGTGGGAGGTTAGTAGTCAGCTCCTTGTTATCAAAGCGTCGATTTACCCCCCCCCCCCCTT
>KZ111633.1:0-69971 GCA_002120315.1 Hypoxylon sp. CI-4A | reverse complement strand
GCCTACCAATTATACACCGTATAGCTTACTAATACCTGCTTGCTTGCTTGCAGATATGCACAGGCAGACAAGTCACGACGCCTGCCTGCCATGTCCAGGCAGTGACCTGCATGGCCGCCACGCCATATCACCTCATCACGGGGTCTGACGACGCAAATCTGCACGTCTGGTCCGTTCCCCGCCTGTTGGAGCTGGACTCGACCATCGAGCACGAGCCGCAGGGGACGCTGTCGAATCACAGGGCGGCCATCACGTCCGTGGCCGCAGGCCAGAGCGTGAACCCGGACACCAACATCTGCGTGTCGGCCAGCAGGGACAAGTCGTGTATCGTCTGGAACTACCAGCAGGGCGTGGCGCTGCGGACGCTGCTGTTCCCCAGCGCCCCGCTCTGCCTGTCGCTCGACCCGAGCGCGCGGGCGGTCTACGTCTCCTCGGACGACGGCTCGCTGTTCGCAATCGACCTGTTCGCCGACAAGGCGCTGCTGGGTCCGCAGAGCGCCGAGGAGAGCTCGACGGCCATCCAGGTCTTCGCCGCCTTCGGCGCCACGCCCCGGGAGGCCGGGCCCGCGTCGTGCGTGGCGCTCAGCTACGACGGCACCGTCCTGCTGTCGGGCCACCCGCGAGGCCAGATCCTCCGGTGGGACCTGGGCTCCCGCGCCGACTCCACCGAGCTGACGAGTCTCAACGCCGCCGTGACCAACATCGCCTTCGTCTCCCCGCTTCCGCCGTCGCGGCCGACGAAACCGATTACCGTCGTCAAGCCGTTTCTGGGAAGCCGGAGCTACGACTTCACCTCGCAGCTGGACTCGGATATGGTCGCGGATACCCGGTTCGCCAAGATGCTCAGGACGAACGGTCTTCCGCAGGATATTTTGGAGCAGGCCATACTCGCTTTCCAGGCTCCGGCCGAGGACGCAGTGGGCGACCAGGACCTGCGGAAGGAAAATGAGGAGCTGTGGGAGGTCGTCAACGAGCAGCGCGCGCTTCAGAAAAAGACGTTGGAGCGATACCTCGAGGCGAAATCTGCGAATACTTGAACGGCTTTGCCCTGTTGCTCATTTCTTATTTATTCACGAACCTAAACTGCTGAGATGTTGGTCTCGATAGGTTCAATGCTTCAACTTCTTGATCATGTACAAGCTCACTCTAGTCTTATACGTTCTAGTAAAGGACAATAAGAGAGTCAAACATGGAACCCGCGGGACCAAGAAATAGGGCTTTAGTCGCCTTGCCTGTGTATATAGAAGAACGGTTATAGGCCATTAGACGCGCTGCCATATAAAGCTCTGGGTCGATAAGATATGCAGCTACAATGTCAACGTGTTGACATGGGGATACGAGAATTACCTAGTTGGAAAACTTGATCTAGGTAGTAATTTGACTGGATACTATCCATATAGAACTTCTCAAGCTCTCAATTGTTTCAGCTCTGCAAGGTGTTCTAGCATCCCGTTGTAGCGCTGTAATCATCTCATTAATCAACTCGATGACCTTAACATCTTGAGCTTATGTGTTGGTTTTATCGTAGGTGAGGGAAATGAACTGGTTATCATCATCCTCATATTATCTCTGACGGAATTGCTAATTTCATTCAAGGCGGATAAGTCCCCAGACTTTGATGAAGCCAAAGGGGTATATGCATATATTCTCTGGATGAAAATGCCTATCTTCCTTCCTTCCTCCTTTCTTTTCCTTCATCATTCATTCTTCCTCTGTAAGTGTGTCAAATACGGGAAAAAGACATATAGTAATGGGATTTGGGTTTTGCCTGCGCAAGTTTGGATCTTCGAAGTCTCCGTCTTTAGCAAAAAATAAAACATACGCAAATACTCTTCGTAACATCTCAAAATCGTTTCTCTCTTCCCTTCTCCCAAAAAAACCCGAGAAAAAAAAATCATCGACATGGTAACGGCTGAACGAAGCCATCCCCCTCCTGTGACCTGACCCGAAACTTGGAAACAAAAACAAAACACTTGGTAAATAGTCTGTTGATCCGTCGTTCCCGTGTAATCGATTAATGCCAAATGCGACCCCCGTATTCCTTAGCGCTCACTGCTCCGGTAGAATGCAAAGAGAAGGGGAAATTATCCCCTGACGTGAAAATTTTTTGGTTGTTGAATGGGTGGAAGAAACACCGACCAGAATTCGGTCCGAGAAGTCGCTGCGAGGATTGCGCGAAATAAGGGCTCGGAACATCCCAGACAGCGTCTTATTTCCCTGGCGCAGTGAAACCTTATGACCGCCTAGATTCCAAAGCGAAAACGAGTATGCGTACCCAGGGTGCTTGGCTACTGGCAGGCCCCTGGTTTGAGCAAAAAATCTCGGCGATAAGTTATATCGTGCTCATGTTACGACGTTGAGCCTTCATACATTGGGTGGTTGCCCGCATCTAAGGAATGAAAACTCCGCGGGCGGAGCAAGTTAGGGGATAGCGAGTAGAGAGGTCATAGGATAACACATTTCGGTCGGTGACTTGAATCTCGGTCCTTCCCTCGTCGTCTCCTTCGGTTTTTATAGCGCGATATGGAGTACGGATCGAACTTGTCGTCCTGATCCTCGAGATAGTTCTCTCCCGCATCATCTTTCCGCAACATCTGCCGACATAAATCGATGAAGACTTCGTCCACGTTCGCTTTGGGGTATCGGTTAGTACGGCTGCGCTATGACCTTGCTGCTTCATACGCAGGGCAGAAATGCGTGATGGCAGTGGATAAATGCAACTTACACTTCGTCCGAGCACTAGCTTCGTAGTATGGCGCACCCCATCTCTGCGATATTTGGAAGACCTTGGTGCGTGGCACGGACCGCTGGTCTTCGAGATCCGACTTGTTTCCACAGATCACAATTGGCACGGTTTCGTCGTCCTTGATTCGGATGATCTCATCACGAAGCCCCGCTAGCTCGGTCAATGATGAATTGGAGGTAATACTAAACACTAGTAGGAATCCTTGGCCAGTCTTCATGTACAGATCGCGCATGGCAACTGAAGCTGAATTAGCATGATTACGCACGTGCTTGGCAATTTTTGACATTGTCACCAACCAAATTGTTCAGTTCCTGCAGTGTCGAGACTGTCTTATGTTAGTTATGCTTGTGCGGTAAGAAACGAATAAATCGCAAAGCGCGATTGGCAGCGTCTTACATCTCTAGAATCACCTGGCGACCCTATCTCAGATATGTCAGCAGTTAATCGCCGGCGCAGGCCAATCGGAAGTCAAGGTAAGATAGGCGCACACTTACATCAACAGATACTTGAGTTCGGTATGAGTCCTCAATCGTTGGGTCATAACTCTCAATCCACTCATTATGGACAAACTGAGCTGTCACAAATAAACATGACCCGTCAGTAATTACGCTTCATGATTTTGTGAGGATGACGCATGGGATTTTTGGATAGGTTGTGTTTCACAGCTCGTCCAATCGGAATCAAATGCAGCTAAAAAGGAGCTTTACCTGTAAGACAGCTCTTCCCGACACCGCCTAGTAAACATTAGCGGCGGTTACGCATAAGCAGAAAAAAAAAGTTTCTAGATGGTCTAGACCCCTGAATAAGGAGAAGGAGAAGAATTTGATTTCATGCCGAGGCTGAAGATAGATAGTAAATATGTAACTCACCTGCACCTAGTACAACAATATGAAATTCCCGTCTATTCGTAAAAAAGTGAAGAAGTCAGCTAGGTACTTTGCATGATAGCAACGCAAGAATAAATGCAAAGGGAGGGTAGAATAGACGAACGCAGGTTGGTAACGGCCTTGTTTTGGAGGCATGCTGTTTACTTCAGCTACAGCTACAGCTTCAGCTTTTCGGCGTGTAAGCTCTAAGCTAGCTCCCGAGCTTCGAATCTCATGAAAGGCGCATCAGAGGCGCCAGAGTTAGGAATTGATCAGCAATGCGAAATCCGACAGCCCGTCAGCTCGTGTTTGTCACTCACGCGACAAACGACAAAGCGGCAGCAGCTGGGATATAGGTATTTAGCTGGGCGAACGGTAGGTTGAGTGTCGTCATCCAAGAAAAAAAAAGTATCAAACTTGGCGGGTTGAAAATGTTTTATGTACTGATATGTCAGACCTTCCTGGGAGTTGCCGGGGGTTATAACGTCAGACAAGAATATGGAACTGACGTCTGCGTCTGTCTGGGTAGGTAGCCGCTTAAAAAAACAAGCCAAAAAAATTCAATCAGATAAAGAGCCGCCCTGGTTTGAAGTCGAAGCGGGGGGTGACGAAAATAAAAGCGCGGCTGGCCCCCTTTCCTATTGAAGCGACGAACCAGGGGTGGAGAGGGATCGGACGTAGCGAATCTTCGGTACGCCCGCGAAAAGAAGCGGAGGAGAGGAAAAAGTTAGATAGATAGATGGGAACTAGACACTTGAATTGCAGAATCGGTGATTATTATTAGGGGGCCAAAAAAGAGGGGTATAATGTAATAAGTCGGACTAGAAATGGATGAAAATGCGACAGCATACATCTAAGCACATCGGCCTAGTACATCAAGTTGAGTGGTACTTAGCATACGACGATGACATATGCAATCAGCACAACACACCAAAGGAGAAAAAAAAATATGCAACCCAGGGTCTCGGTCAGGCTATGTAGGTATTCTAAAGTAACGTCTGGTTGTATGTGTATGTAGAATAAATGGGTAAAAATATAAACCTTGGATGGTATTGGATTCAACAAGATGCAATGCAATGTACCTAGATGTGTGTAAGTTGTGATGTATGTATGTAGTAGGTATGTATGTATGAAGGTATGTAGATAGATAGGTACCCAGTTAGTAGGTAAAGAGGAATAATTATTGAAAGCAGAGAAGAGGAGAAAAAAAGGGAAAAGGGAAAAATTGAATATTTTCGGAACGGAAAGCCGAGGATGTATTATATGCAAATGTTGTCTTGGAATTGAGCTTCCCTTCCTCTCGAATGTGGCTATGAGGCAAAGAGGTTCTTGTGGTTCACGTTGAAGGGCGATGTGATTTGTTTGACGTTCATGTTCGTCGGTACATGAGATGCTAGGCCGAAATTCATAAGGGGAAAAGTATCGTGGTACAAGTTGGAAGAAACTGGCATGGTCGGCCCGCCTTTTGCATGCGTGGGCGCGTTTATTGACGTTGTATTCTTGGGGAGGTGTGCTGTTTAGGCTTCGGCCTAGCTCTCCTAGGTAAGTGGCATGTAGGCGTGGTAGCCGTATAAGTCCGTAGTAGGCTGGCAAGGTCGCAACGGCGGCAGATGCAGTAGCCTAGGAGGCTTCCATCCACTTTCTTCTGCAGACGCAAACGCAAGCGCTCTTTTGCAGGGCTGTTGCAGGGCCTGTTGCCTTTTCCCTTTTCTCCTTCATCGAGACGGAACCCTCTTGCCCTCTTCCTCTTCCATTACCTACCTAGTACCTACCTAGTGTAGAGACCCTCCATACATGCTGCAAGTGGGCAAGTGGGACTGCGCAATGGATTGATTTTTTAGGTGCATTTGTAGCCGGGCTGGAAGTGGGTTAGGTACCTTCTCACTACAGTAGCTGGTACATGATCACTATCACTGCTTCCCACACACATTGGAACTTGCATGTGGTTGTCGTACAATTCCCCCGCGAAGAAACCCCAATACCCAATAGAACCAATAACTTTACTGAATGTCCATCTGGTTCGTTCATTCCTCGTTCAACTTGTGTGACCCTAGATTGCATTATGATCGAATCAAGCCGATTCGCAACGGCGCCGCATTCTTACATCCCACTCTCTCATTCGTTGCTACTCTCTCGTTTATCTTCTTTTTGCATTTACATGTATTTATCATCTTACGGTCCCCCCGATCAGAGAAGAAAGTCCTGCTTTGAAATCATTGTGTAAGAAATTATACCGCTGAATTCCTTTTTTTTTTTTTTTTTTTTTTTTTTTTTNTTTTTTTTTTTTTTTTTTTTTTTTTGTTTTTGCAAATTCCCCAATCCTCCCGACGAACCATCATCATGCTAGGGATGAAAGTAGTTCGTGTTTCTGCTCGAATCATACATACATATTACATGTACTTACTAAATTAACCTACACCTAAGGTAAGGTCAGGTATGGATGGATCAATGTTTGTTTGATCTGATCTCGTGCAGGGCTCCAAACCAAAAAGGGTCACAAATGGATTATTGGACCGCTTAACTAGTAGAAGGGAGAAATACTTCAGACCGGTCGACCTTACATTAGACGAGCTGCACTGTTTCGGGATCGTTTTTTTATTTTATTTTAGGGCTTGATGGTTTCGAGGTATTCCTCCGTTTCTGCTGTCCCTTTATTCGCTTTCCGGTTCGCTATTGCATTTTGTCAGGTAACATGGATCGTCGGATTTCGATAAACCACCGGGTGGAGAGAGCAAATCTGGTTGTACGTCCGCCAGTTGCTCGGAGCATGGCTAATTCGAATGCGGCGAAACCTTGCACAAGCTGCTGGTTGGACTAAAAGGTGCAAATCGCATTTGCTAATCGATACCTGTCGGTGAAAATATTTGGCAGCCCAGCTTGTTGTCCCATCCGACCGTTCCCGATCCGCCGAATCGTTCTAGCCCGTGGCTCTTGTGTGGCTGCGTTGCGTTGCGTCTTTTCATCCCGCATTTTCGATGGTTTCCCCGAAGATGCAACGACACCAACGACACGCAATCGGTATTTTCTTCATCAAACATTCAGAGATAGATGAAGCTACGCACTACATCCTACCTCTACCTCTAAGTACTCTCTTCTCCCCATAGATACCCTGTCTGTCACCTGACGGAAATCAACTGCGCGCCTTGCAGGATACGCATCACTCTTTGTCCCGCTCCCTTGATAATAGCTAGTTTACTGGCTATGATACCCGGCATAACAGGCGTACGTTATGACATCTCGGTCCGGATCCCACCGCCAGTCAGGAAAATCCAGCTTGTACGAACAGATCCTTGTTGACACGACCGTCGGAAGTGGGTGATCCAGCTCCCCGGAGTCCTAACCTAGTACATAAGAGCTGTAAAATGTTCATGTTATGCAATGATCCCCCACTCTACCCACTTTCGACCTGGTTGAAACATCAGAACTTCGAGGCTACTGAGGCACACCTAGCCTATTAGTTGAACTATTATACATATGAAGCCTCGCCGGTTTCCGTTTTGCTATTAGGAGCTGATCTGCTCTGCAGAGAGACCCTGAACCAACAGATCATAGCAGTTCTAATTGTAGTAAGCTGTTTTAGCTCCCGAATTAGCTACTGAAGCATTACGCAACCTCGGATCCTTAGCGTACACATAATGCAGACACATAGACGAGCTAAATCTTGTCTAACTACGTCCTTAAAACCCACTTCCGAATCATCGAGACGGCTCGGATTCCGATTGAATAGGACTAAAGGACGAACGCCTATTGTTGTCCCATATCCGCACCGCCTTTGTCTATATGTAATGGGAGGTGGCATGCAAGCCATGTTGCCGGGAGTATGACATCGGAACTCCGGCATATGTTGGACCTTGACAGATGACGATAATTCAAAAATTTACTCTGAGGTCCTACTGAAATATGTCTTAATTACTGTAGGCCGAAGTTGAACAATGTGAGTACTCACAATAACTACAAGGCGTGCTAACACTTGTTGGCTCAGTCGCATCACTCAAAGTCCTATATGAAGCCATCTGAAGTATATTGCTCAACTTTCCGTCCGAACTAACAATTTCGAATGAGAGAAATGAAATCGGATACATCTACACCATTAGCCTATTTGGTCCCATTTCTCAACGCCTAAATACAACTTGGAGACATTTGTAGGTTCATCTACCGATGTTGGTCTACCGATGTTGGTGGGACCGATAGTGTGTGGCTCGATCTTCAATAACATCTTAGCAAAGCTGAGTCTCATATTGACACCGCAAAAGTTTAGTTCTCTCGATGTCTCAACTCGAATTATAGGGCGCAATATGTTCGCATTGTCCTTCCCTAGACGGCAATACCTCGCTCTTCGGTTCCCATGTAATCGTTGTAGATCTGGCCCCCAAATCACGGAGTGCCCGGTCTTTTGTTTGGCTGGTTTGCGAGGCTCTGCGCCGGGTTTAGATAGCTGACCAACCACATCTATCTCTTCAGCTTCTTTCCCCGCGACCGGCTTCTTTATTCGGCACCTTATTCTCGATCTCAAGTCGGATGACTCCAAGATACATACGCCTCGTTCCGGTTCGCGCGGTTTGCTGGAATCGAACCCCACATTCACCCAAGACCGCGCCAAGAGGGGCATGCTATGCAGGTCTGGCAGCCTTACTTGCAGGCGTTCGTTGTCCCAATTCCAATTGATGATATCATGCTGCGAGGGGGGGCTCATAAACTTACCGCCTCCAATTGATGCCAATATCAACGACGTTAGGGCCAATATGCCCACTACAGCTTGTCATTTAGGTGGCGGTGAACATGTATTAGGCTTCAATAGTTTCCCTTGACTCCATACCTAGTCGGGAGGCTTGAAACTACGGTTCGCCTTACAACCGCAAACTACTCTACACTACTCTAAATGCTACGTCCGTTAAAGATCGTCGTCTAGTGCCATGATCGGCGGGTTTAAACAAACGAATTTATATTAGAGCAAACCCAACTTCCCGCATCGAGGCGGTAGAGTTTCCATACCGCTTTCTATGTTTCCATCTCGTTGGATCCGTGTGACCATCTCATGTCTGTCCGTCTACAAGGGACTCAGTGAATTATCGAACTTCATGGTCTAGCTTCAGCTATAGGTTTTATCTGCCGTCGGGTTTTTTCCATTATACACAATTCTAATGCAGTCTTGCATCCAATTAGCAGAGCCCCCCAAGCGCGGATCGATCCCGTGCATACGAGGAAGCCGGAAGTTAAGATCCTGCTGGACCTGAGAACAGATCTATCTGAGCAACTCAGCTCAGCCACCCACGGCTTGCCAAGGCGATACCTTGGCTCAAAAGGGGGAACGAGCCATTCCATCCCTCGCATGTTATGTTTGACTCGGGAGGTCCGATCCACGAGCCACCGAACAAGCCAAAAAGTTGACACGGAAGCTTGGGGAGGCCTCTTTTCGTTAACTTAGCCTATCGCACAAGGTTTTTTTCCGCCCGTGGTTCTCGTGCTGTCGAAGTCCTCGAAGACGCTGGGGTGTCTGTCCAACGTATGATCCTTATCTATCAACCGTGTGTTTAGGCCTGTACAGACAATGCCTAGACCTCATCATGAGCACGATAACCCAGGGAAGAGCAGAAGGTTCGTACGAGTTTATCCTATGACGGAGGTCAAAAGCGAGCTCTCGAAATAGCTTGGGACCTCTCACCCAAGGCACACTGCTATCTTCCACTCTCACCCTACGTTGATGGCACGGATCGCGATATGCAGGCCTCGACGTGGATGGAACTTCCCGAGCCCGATAGTGCTGGGCCGGGATGGAGTGGAAGTTTATGCCCAGGTGGCCCGTATTCGGACTATCATGAGTCACCCTCCAGATCAAATAATAAGGGAACCATAAGAAACAAGGGCTTACTGAGATTTAGCTTCCCGGCGCAAGGACGGCGCATGTTGCCGCTCAGCCTATTTATCCCTAATTTTGTTCTCTGTCCCTAAGTGCCCAGAGTGCGTCGTTGAACAAACTAGAGTAATCTAGCAGATGATACGAACACGAGCCACGAGAAACCAAGTTCCTCGTGAACCCAGGGTTGATGAGCCGGTGGTTCCCGCCGGGAAGAAGAAGAGCGCGGCTGGATCGAGATACCCGGACCTAAAATGCGACGACACCACGTGAAGGACCTCTCTCTCGTTAGGTACCTTTGCGAATCGTCTTCGGGCGCGCTCTGTCGCGAAATTCATCCCATCTACGGACATTGCGATCAGCGCGCTCGTCGCTCCGCGGCAAAAATGGTCGACCGGTCCAGGGTAAATCCGATGATACCCTGAGCCTTTGCATCCCGTGCCGTCTGCGTCGTCGTCCCCTGCCAGAATTCCCGGAAGAAGCGAGCCGGGGGCTTGGGAAAATAGCTGAGGTGGGCGCGATGGCACGTGGCTTTCGGTGCTTCACGACATGGGGGGATTGGCTTTGCACTTGTTATGGAAGACGAGGTTGCAAAGTCACACCAAGCATGGGTTTCACAACTCGGAAGTATAACCGCTGGTTAAATTACTGAGCAATTTACCACCCACCCCAACTAGATGCTCATGCGTAGAAGCGTACAATGCTGGCCTGTGCCGCCCATTCCAACCCGTCTGGGTACCAGTCCCTCCTATATGCAAACCTGACCAACGATAATCGAACGAACATGAGACGGCCGACCATCCCTTCACTCTCACCTCCTATGGCAACTCCGTTATACATTAGATCCTAAGCTAGAAGCCGCCCGTCTAGCGATTTTTTACACGTTGATGGGAGAAAGGTATAGTATGCGGTGCAAGTAAGTAACCGGTCGTCGTTCCCGTTTCGGAGAAACATGATATGGGTCGGAGAAGGAGGGAGAAATGTAATAAGACTTAAATAATAATAGATAGATAAATGCTTCCTTTCTTTGGTATGAATCGATGGATGGATCGATGGATGTGAATCGAGGTGGCCGTCTAAAAGAATCGCTAGCTATATTACGAGACAGACACAGGAGACCAAAACAGAAGCAAGGAAAAAGAAATAATAGGAAATCAACAACATTCGAAGCTTAACCCACTGTCTCCTCCTCCTTCTCCTCCTTGCCTTGAGTTGTGGACAACACGGGTTTGATTTTGACTCCCATTGCTCTTTCAAATAGTTTGAACATGGAAGCCCGTAGAGTAGGAGCCGAGGAAAACTCATCGAAAGACGACGACAATAGGTTTGTAGGGAAAATGGCCCAACACACCACACCCACTAGACGTGATCCTTTTCCACTCTCTCGCTTGCTCGTTCGTGTGCTCGCTTGCTGGACCCTTCTCCTTTCCCTTATCCCATATGCTATGTCCCGCTCCCAAATCATTCCTTGCCCTGCTCCGCTTCGCTTCAAAATCGAAACCCATCCCGAAGTACTCCTTCGCTAGTTTTCCCTTCGCCGAGTCAAGTATACGTAAATGGTTCCACCAGTTAGGAAATGATCACAAAGAAAATGAAAGGAAACCAATGAAAACACCTCTTGAGATGATACGATGATGATGATGATGATACGCCGATCAAATGGGGAAGAAGAACGCTGGTCAATGCTAACAAAGTCAGGGATGCCGATGCGTGAGGCCAGCCTAAGAATTTCCCCCATTTTCCCCGTGAGATCAAATGCCGGCTCCTCTTCAGATGCTAGATGATGCGCGCACCACTGGTTTCCCTAGTATCCGACCATGAATGTACCTAATACCAGCCTGAGCTCCCCAAGAAATGAATGATCCAAGTGAGGTATGTATGCCTGCCCTTCGTTTGACACCAATCGTACTCCTTTTCGCCGGAAATTTTTTCTCGACAATGCAACAATATCACCTTTTGTTTTGTTTTCAGATGTGTATAAGGGCTGTGTGCCAGAGATTCGTCTTTTTCTTTCCGTTATGCTGCCGATATAGAATAGGGACCATTACATGATACAACAGTCGATTCGCCTTTCTTTTCCATATGTCCCGTCGAAGATGAGCCTCAAGCTTGATGAATAATGGGAACATGATGTAAATCGTATTTGTGGCGAAGATGTTGTCCGGATCTGATCCGATGCGGTGATATCGGGAAACGACGGTGATGGCTCTCGTGGCCGTTATAAATATCTCGAAATGCAATGCTATAATGACCCGCTGAAAGTCAAGTGAAACAAACACCGAAAGATGCCTCCTGCGACCAAATCTTTGACTTAAACACCGATGACTCTAAACTCCCAGGCAAATAGTAACCACACGGTGGTTCGCTCAGGGGAATCATTGGAAAGAAAGAAAAAAAGTCGACGCCAACGCTAAAAACCATGCATGACCACCACCCCCATTCGCAAATGCCAGTACAAATGCAGCCATTAGCCAAGTACTCCCAAGCTCGAGGATCCAAGCAAGTACAAATTTACCGCGCCGTCGTTTGCGAATCAAGCGAGAACTCGTAAGAATCGAAACCACTGCCCACTCGCTGTTCTCGGCTCAGTGTCTTCCATAACGCCATCGACGGGATCCTTGAACACAAATGCATGCATTTTTACTCGATTGATGATCATATTAACGTCCCATCATATAAGCGGGAGGAAATGCCGATCCAGAGCCGTTCACTGCCGTGGAGGAACCACCGGCAGACACAGGTCCGCCATATATCGGGCTACTCCATACGCTATTGTTGGAACCCGGGAAGCTCGCCGAGGAATACGTAGCGCTCGAACTATTGGATATCGTTGACCCACCGTTGTATGCAATGCGGCTCAAACCAGGAGGCGCAGCGAGGCCAGGAGGAGGGCCATTAGCACTAGTAAACCCATTACTAGGACCTCCCATCATCCCGTTCATGCCTGTCATGGAACCCGGGCCGGGCTGACCAGGAGTTTGACCTGATCGGACGCCTAACGGGTTTTTGGAAAAGCTAAGACGAATGCCTCCCTTGACGCTATTGTGTAGAGGCGTACCGTATAGCTCGTGGAGAGCCTTGGTAGCAAATGAAATGTCCTCGAACTCTACAAAGCACATTGGGCCGTTCTGTTTTGTGCGGAAACAGAGTCGTTTATAACCCCGCTGCTTAGAGAACATAGCTTTCAACTCCTCCTCGGAAGTGTCGATAGGGAGATTGCCAACATAGAGCGTATTGCATGGTGGGTTTTGATCAGCGGGGTTAACAGGCGGGAAATTGCTGTGTCGCTGAAAATGCTGGTTACCCATCTGGTAATTCGTTGAGTGACTAGTACCGTTCATAGCGATCGGGGACATAGTATTCCCGTGCGCAGATAAGGGAGTCATGCTCGGGTGCGCATACTGGGGCAGGGAAGCGGACCCATTACTCGTAGTGTTTAACGATAAGTTTGCCATGCGACTGATGGGTAGCTGAGGCGCAGTAGCTCTCCGCTGCTGCGTTGCGCCATTCTCGGCGTAGGCGACCGGATCTTTGAGAAGCTCACGCGTTTCATCGTCCTCCGCGACGTCGTGGTTTATAAGGGTCTTACCCGAAATGCGCGTGCGCTCAGTAAGGTGGTTGCCAATAGGTGACTGCGGGGAGAAGAGGCTTTGATAATGTGCGCTAGAATCGGGATTCGGCAGCTCATTACTTCCATATACACCATTCATGGGCGGCGAAATGTTTTCCATCGACTGGAAGGTTCCGTTAAATCGCGACGGCTGGCGGGAAGGTCCTCCAGAGGATGTTGTCGAGGAGGGGCCACTGGAAGGAGCCGAGACTGCAGCTTCGATTGGATATCTTCTGGAAGCAGTTGGGCTACCAGACACAATCTCAACGATCAATTCAACATCACCTGATGTCATGGATTTACCGTGCAACATATCCTTAGCCTGCTGCGCTCCGGCAGGACTCCTGAATTTTACAATCGCAGACCTGAAGCCCGGATCTTCTGACTGTTCTGCCGATACCATCTCAATATCTGCCAATTCCTGCGAGAATAGAAGCATCAGGCGAAGCTTATCCTCGGTGGTATCGGGTGGCAAGCGGCGAATGAGAACGGACGAGACCGAGGAGGAAGTGGTCGCAAAAGGTGTGCCAACAGCCTTAGCAGTCGCATCCCGTTCAAAAGGGTTGACGCCGTTCAAGGAAAGGGGGTACGGCGATTGTGCGGATGCGACCGCGGCCGCGGCTCGAAATGAATGCGACTGAGAGAGAAAGCCAGTCGTAGGCATGGTGGCTTTGGTGGCAGAAGCCGAAGTGGGAGGAAAAGGACTTGCGCGGGTCGACAACAAAGGAGGCGAGAAAGCGGATTTGATGGACGTATTTGAAACCACACCCGGGGTACTTCGGTCCACGTTCATGCTTAGCGATGCATGCAATTAAGTCGCCCTGCTGGAGGTGCTTGGGACTGTCGGGTTCCTATGATAATGGACTCGGGGCGACGATCGCGCTGATCGTGGGACAGTGGGAAGAAATGTCGCAGACTTTGGGGCGGGTCAGTTTTTCTCTCTTTTGGGCTTTGAACTTTGGCCTTGTTTAACTTTGGCGCGACGCAATGGGTTGATTTAACAAATAGTGGGTTGCGCCAATAGGGTCTGCGGCACGCGGGATTAGAGTGTGCTGAAGATATTATGTGTATTACTAGTTGACGCGATTGACGGGCTACAGGATAGTACAGGATTGTCCAATCTTTAGCAGACGCTGATGCTGACGACGCCGACGCGACAGAGTGGAAAACTGGAGAAGAGTGACGATGTTTGGGAATCGGCGACGCGATAAGACAGGCGGCGGCACCGAAGGAATGTGGATTGTAGACCGTCTTGAAGACACATGGGAAAAAAACAAGATAAAAGGAAAAAGAAGGCGTCCAGGATAGGAGGTAGATAGGACGGTAATTTCGAAGTAAATAGGCTTGTGCGAGTAGAGAGGTAGATAGAGAAGTATTGAGAGGGAACAACAACAATGAAGATTGGGGGTTTAGAAAGAAGACGTTTGGGACATTTGGGTGCAGACCTTGGTGGGATGGGGGGGGCGTGGGTAGAAAAAAAAAAGAGGAGCCCTATCCTTACCTTTGAAATCTCTTTGGCTTTGTGGTCATAAGTAGCTTGGTTCGATGGGCGTGTTTCTTGCAGGGATTATCGAGTTGAAAAAGAGGGAAGAGGAAGAAATCATAAAGAATGGAAAAAAAAGGCTGTTCCTGATCTGGCCAGTAAATGGTGGAGTGGAGGGGGTCTTGATGGGATGGTGTCTAGCCCTTCAATTCCTCGATGGGAAGGGTTGATTGATCATTTTGGAGCCCGTGAGTGGTCAATGGTCTTTCCTAATTTGTTTGAGAGATACTTTTCCGGTACCCATACTTGAGTCGACCTTGCGTACCCGTACATCTTCTAGGTTTAGATGTCTATATTAGGTACTTTGCAGCAGATGTTGCGGGTACGTGTACTTGGGTATGTAACTAGGTATTGTAACTTTATACTCCTAGGGATCTGCATTGGAATCAACCGGCCGAGTTCAACATTCAACTTTTCAAGCTGCGCTGATAATAATATAAATGAGCTTTGGTCCACAACGCTAGAATTTCAGTGCGGGTAGATAAGTACGACGAAGTAGAGATGCTAAAATGGTTTAGCGTTAAAAGAAAAAAGAGAAAGCAATGCCCAGCCTGCCAGTGCGTGTAATCAGTCTATTTTACATTTAGCTGTTTTAACTGTTTTAGCTGTTTTATTATTAAGCAAAGAAAAACGCAGTTTTAAGCATCAAACGGTAAATGTACCTAGCATACATGCATGTATGTAGAATACTCAGTTGGGTATGGTAAAAAAGGAACCAAAGACCGTATTGGTGCTTGTACATGATTATCACTAGACCCAAGTCCAGATGATAGGTACGCAACCTAGACCCTCCACTATGGGACTCGGGACAGGTGCACGCTACGCTAGGCTGCCTGTGCTAATCCCAGAACGCATTTGCAGCGTGCACGCCGAGGCGCCGCCAAAAGCAGCTAATTGCCGGGGAACAAAATATGGTGTGGGAGTGAAGGTGGGTGTGAGATATGTGTGGGTAATACTGTACCATAGTACTAAGGTACTGGGGTTGTGGGTGTGCTATTACAGATTGTGTGGAAGTGGAAGTGGAAGTGGGTTGTGGCAGTGTCTTTTCCTTGCAGCTCTTCTTTCCAGCTTGAGACTTGATGCAAGCAGCAGCAACAGCAGCAGCGAGAAGAAAAAGGATGGGATGCGGACAGTGACCGGGATTGTTTTAGCGTACTTTTCTTTAATGAATTGATGACAGGCACCACCACCTTGAAAGCAAGCCAGTCAACCAGCCTAGCAATACCTATCCAACATACATACATATAATACTTAGGTTTTTGTACCTTATTATTACAGTGCCCTTCCTTGCACCCTCTCCACATCCTCCCATCCATTCCCATTCGTTGACGTTTAGCAACGAAAGCAACGAAACATGGGACGAGTGCTTGGGTAAACGTCTTATGTGATTTTGACATTGGCTAGTGCGAGATGCTGGCTAAGGTGAAAGATGAGATGGAGGGTGAAAGAGCAACTAGACACATTTCGATCGAGATGCTAGATGAGGTTGCGTTACCTTCTCGCTGCAGAGTTCACTCCCAACTACATATCGTCGCATGAATATAAATTAGCACGCGCGGTGAGAAGAACCTATCTTATGATGGTGGTTGTGTTTGTCTCCCACCAACAGATCTCGCCGGCTTGGAGGAAGACAAACACACGATATGTAGGTACCCTGATAATAGGGATTCTGGCTGGAGTCGAGGCATCTGTCAGTCGGGCAGTCGGAGTCGGGTTGGAGTTGGACCCAGACCTCGGGACGGATTCATACCCTCCTTACTATACCACAAAGAAAATTCCTTTGGGTTTGAAAACAAAGACTGTGCACCAAAGATCTCGAATTTGCCTACCACTGACATAGAGGACATAAGCATATCTACGATCTGGGATCACAGCTAATGTAAATGATTCCAATAATAGATTCTCGAAGACAGATTAATAAACAAATATAATACACTCCCGTGTAACTGACGTTATCTAAATTGCAAAACGTGCTTTCGTAGTCCCGTACTGACTGGATCTATGTAAGCATAGGTACATCCCTAGATAGATCGATTGTCTAGAACTTCCAAGATGCTCAGTCATGTTCCTTTCGACCCACACAAAAAGGGAACCCCCCTCCTCATGGCATTTTTTCTCGTACTACGATGCGCATGGTTTTATCGTGCCAATCAGGTTGCAATGGCGTAAAGTGACCGGTGTGATGGGATCAAGCTATGGAGGGGGGGTTGAAGTTGATTACCATACTTATCCTTCTAAAAACCAAAATCGATGAAGCTAAGTTCGAAATCGTCGGAATCGAGATAGGCACTGTTGCTTAATGATAGTATAATACAATACAATACAACTACCAAATTTCCGAGAATTTCGTCCCGTAATAGCGGGCTAGGAAACAGTGGTGTGCTACATATGCACCAAAATACCATAACCGAATGTTGACTGCTTTCCCCCTACGCAAATTCTAAGACGATAAGACATTCTAGTGTGGGATACTTCATTGTCTTTGCCCAGGTCTACAATAGGCTACCAAGCCTCTGTCCTAGAAACGTTGTGTCACCCGCTGACCCAGCATCGAGGACCCGGGTCCCGACTCCGAACCAAGTCCAAAGCGAGAGTTTTTTAATGGTTTGAGATGTCAAGATTCTCAAAGAATCCGGTTAGAAAAGGGTTTACAAATAGTTCCGCTTAGAGTTGGGTTGTAGCTGGCCAGATAGAATATCTACGTGACCAAGCAGTTCCATTTTCTGAATCCAGGAAGACAGTGTATATCCGTACTTTATCAGATTTAGTGCATGCATCTACAGACCGACCGGTGAAGATCAGGCCATAAGGCATCCATCCAAAGGAGGGTTCGGACGCCGAACGGTGAGGGTGGGTGTGCCGGGGACCCTAGCAAAAGAGCCAAGCATTCAGATTATGTGCCTAGCTGAGGTAGCCCGATGCTACCTAGACCTTGAAGGCCTCCTTGCCCTTACTTACATTCTCCACCATTTTTAGGTCGCATCTTGAACTGGAAATCGATGGATTAGCAGTCAGTCAGACTGTGGAGGATCAAAAGACATCATACCTTCTAGTGAGCCGATCTATCGATCAACATAAGCAGTAATCTAGGCACTTAGATGAAGCTAGCTATCATTGTAACAACCAAGCAAGGTCAGAAGGGTTGGCTTTGAAATATAAAAATAAGCATATCAGAGCTAAGTTGACCCAAGTCTCACACAACCTTCTTGTGAACGCGCGGTCTGATGTCTTTTCGCTCACATCCAACGTTTGGACTAGCAGTCTGCTTAAAGTTAGAATGGGCTATTTTGCCTATCAAGGTGACAGTCAATGCTCAACCACTGCAGACCTACCTACCAGTATGGTGTAAATCCCTATAATAAATGCATTTATCTATTTAGCTACTATAATAAATACGTCTCTTTCTCCATTAAACACGACACACCGGATGCATCAATTCTATCAATTCTCTACCTACATACATGATGAATAACATACACATGTACATGTAAATGACAAGGCGAAGTATACCCGCGTACCAGTTTAAACACACTCTGATTTGGTAGCGCGCGGCCCACCATCATGCCAGGCTGTTCCTTGCCGCAATTCTAGACGCCTTTCAGCCTTAGCGGCTTTCTTCAGAAAAGGTAGTTGCGTGCTAATTATCCCCTTGTTATTCCAATGCGACGGCGCCGACGCACTGCCCTCCCCCTCCATTATGGAGTGTTTTAATTATGCTCAACCCAACTTAGTAAATACATCACCTGCGCATCTCAAATATCCTACCATCCCACCATCTACATGAGCGTAGCGTTTGTCTACATATCTCCATATATAGGTTTCGCCAACTACATGTATGGAATACAAGTACTATGTAATGAATACTCTCTGTAGCGGCATCCTACCTAACCTGCTAACCTAGGTTAGGTACTTATTTACCTGGCATCTAAGGCAACGCGCTAAAACAGCGACATGGCGGCGTGAATGGTTACAAATATTCCGATCATCCATGCTGTAGCAGATCTAGTGTTAAGGCCTCGAGATCCGGTTATCTTTGAACATATTTAGCACGAGCAAGCTACCGAGTCCAGATTCCCTTTCGCCGAAAACAAAACGCTTCGAAGAGGTTTAAACCGACGTCCACCAAGTCCATCAATTACGAGCTTCTTAGTACATACATGTAGGTAGGGAAAGATTCGGTCTTCATCGGCATGACGTCTCTATTATCTACGTGACTATACTGCGCTATCCGTCACGTTCGACATTTTGCTTTTCGGGTTTTCACGGCGAAATCTAGGACCTTCCTGTCAGCAAGCAGAAGAGTTTTCAGACGTTGCCGCAACGCAACATCTAACCGCATACATACAGATGTCCTGCCTCATATCAATGAGGTACTTGGATACCTACGCCGTATGTTTTGGTCCCAATGCTCTCCTATGACGACGATTTTGGAAGCTTCACTGGCCGCCTGCCACACCTGCGAACTCACGCGAACAACAGAACCTTGCAATCCGTTATGGTGGGTAGAGAGACATCAGCCTCAAGTTCAAATGAACACCCAACGCATATCCTGCCTGATTTGATGGCCTTTCTCGGTCTTCATCTCCTGTTGGGTAAGGCGGCTTTATAGTAAAACTGCACATTGGGTTGCACGACATATGCTGCCCGTTGTAAAGAGACCTTTCGGTTTGCTGGTAGAAAACCACGTAAGTGGTGGTTGGCTAAATTTGAGACAGCAAGATGGAATAGAACCCGATTCGTACGTCTTCAAGACTACCATTGTTCCTGGACTAGAACCTTGGCCAGCACCTAGGTAGATATCCTTCTACAGTGCGGATGTAGACTCGACTTTGGAAACCTGTCATCTACAGACCCTAGCATGCCTTTATGCAGGAGAGATGCAACGCAATATGTGTACAATGCGCACTCATCTACACTTGGGTAGATGCATCTTGACTGCTCGAGTAAGCAGGATGGACCCTCGATGGGGTTTAATCTATCGAGGCGACCATGGTTGCATTCACCAAGCCTACAAATAAGCCAATGGATTACGCATCCTGCGGGGATTATCTCATTCGTCAATACGGGCAAATACCCCCCCCCAGCCTCATGCATGGCGCCATGGGAACAACATGTGGTCCAAACTAGTAGTCTACCTATTACAGTCGATTTTAGAGGCACACGTCTCGTAGCCTGCTTTGAAACAGACAGGGGGTTTCTCGATGGGACTACTCTTGCGAGTTTGCTTTTGCCAACTCTGCGATCATTTGAGAACGAATACATACAGTGTCGTGCTGGGTCGGTGCCATCAAGTAGATATTGAGGTCGACATTCTATTTCCCGGTAGTTCGGATGCCTACTTGCTGCTGACCGCAGGATTACCCTTGTCAAATCTCCAAATTCGTAAAAAAGCAAAGGGATAAAGACTTTTCAAGTACTCATGTATCACGCAAACGGCGAAAAAAAATCCCACTCCAACTTGTTGGTGCTGTCGACCGCCGAATTGGGTTAACTGCATAGGTACCCGGGATATTTCAATTCCACATGAGATGCAGGGTCTATCAAGTTTTGAGACCTTGAAAGTTCGAATTTTGCGTGCTTACGTGCGGGCCAGGCTTGCCCGGCAAGATTGCCTGTTGGCTAACAGGGCCTGCAATATATTCCTTTGAATGAAAGCGTGATCATTCCTGGAAAACCGGTCTTGTCAGCTCGTTCATCGACAGGACGAGGTTCTGATAGCGTTGAAACACGTGCGCTGCCCATCACAACACAGCCCAACAACCCCCACTGTGTTTCACTGCGAAATGGTGCCTTCTGAGACCCCAAGTGTCTAGAATCTTTCCAGATCGACGCAGAGACTGTTTAAAGGGACTTGGAACGCCACATCTAGAAGGGGAGATTGGAGACCCCTGGCCAGTACTTCGCGCTCACCGACAAACGGCCTGACTGGATACTATTTGTACCTGAATGATTGACATGCGTTTTACTGCGACTAATTTCCTCCATTCCGATTGACGTAGGCGATGCAAACCAGCGCGGCGCAGCTTGCTCAAACAGGATATTGAGGTCACAGAGTTGCTTTGATCATGATACCATATTCTCGGGAGAGGTTCCTGGACGGCAGAGTGGGATCGCCGCTCTCGAATATGGCAAGTCGTTCTTCGCTGCGCAAACACCCTTGCTTTGGCCCCTTGCCCGGCACGGCTCCCCATCTCGTGCTAACGAACACTCGATACATTCATCAGGTACATTACTCCGTACGCGCCTAGGGGTGATTAAGAATCGATTCTTGAATGTGCTAGCGAGCTCGTGCACCACGGGCGTAGGTATATTTCCATTGCCCTACCCTACGGCTACGGCTACGCACAGTAGGTAGGCACAATTCTTTCAATCTTGTTTCTCGTGGAAGCGCGAGGCGTTTTCACACGTGTGCTTCATGCTGGCTAGCCCGGTGTGATGCGACAGACGCCTTGCCTTCATACATATATGCAAACGGTGAGCCCTGATCTTCCTACATACATACATAGCAGATGGTCAAGTCGTAGGGCAGAAAACCCGACCCGGCGATGCGGGCGACTCATCTACCGACGGACCCTTGGACGATTGTTGGGAATTGGCGGTGACCCGCGTGTTTCTCAAGTCACATGTCAAGTGATGTGCTGCGTTCAGCATGCGTTCTCAATACCAGTCTTACGCCAAGGAAATCGTAGAAGCGCCTTTTTAGCAAACGGAAGTACCCATTGATCGGCGCTGTATAGCCCTGGATGCAGCTTGCTACTGGGCTGGTGTTCGTGGGGGCTTCTGACGCGCCAGTCCTCGTAATAAGTATTCGGCGTGTCAACAGTTAGTGTGGGATAGCAAATCCTTCCAAGCCTCTTATCTAATATTGTATGTATGTGTCTTCCCAGATTTCTGAAGGAAACAAGTGCCTAAGCAATATTAATACAAGTGTCCCCATCAGGGCTCGTGCAATCCTAGTAGTTCGACCCAGACTTTAAAGTACCTCGGCTAGCTAGCCTGCAAGGACCTCAGTTAAGCTTGATCGTGTCCCGCTCCGCCCCCGCAAGACCCGGGAACACGGCGGTCCCCGAATTTTGACTTCTGGCGTTCCTTCGCCTCCGCAGATGGACCCCGCAATCGTCCGGCAGAATCGGCGACAAAGCCGCTGCTCATGTAATCCAGCGAAGAATCAATAATGTAGCTTGCTCTATGAATACCTAGGTACTGAATGTTAAACACATTTATTATCATTTTTGTTCTAAGCCTACCGTAGAAACACGCATCGCTGCGTTTTAGTAGAAAGAGGAGTGGAATAAAAGCCCCATCATGATATCCGCAATATCCACACGAGCCGGACAGAGCCGTGTTTAGGTAGAATGGACGATCCACTTGTGATTTTTTTTTCTGATTCCAACCAAAAGTACGTAGTACTTCACCCCATCTTAGATGACACGGCGATCACTAGAATGCATTTTTTTTTATTCTCCGACGATTCTGATGGGGAAGGAGGGGTAGGGGGGGCTGACGGTCGATCTCCACGAGATCGTTTATGTAATGTGTTCAAGCGGTGGGTGGACTTGTGTGGTCCAACGGGCCCTGCCAAGGCGGAACCCGCTCCGCTTCTCCTTCCATTTGAAGAAGGCCCGGCGGAATTATAGATCGAGGCTCTTAGTCTTGTATCTGTCTTTTATTTTGACTACATGCCATCGTTTGTTAGTGCCTTTGGTTATACATGGCGATATACTAGCTATGTATATTTGAATAGACGTAATGGTTACACGTTGGAGTTATGGGACAGCTAGAAGCATCGCCTTGCTTCTATATATTTTGATACCTGTAAATTTGAATGGAAACATTATATGATCGTCCATGAATTGATCTCTTTCCTATGTTATGGATAAGTAACAAGCTGAACCTCGGTAAGACATAACTGACGTCTGTGATACTTTAGATCTGGTTGCCTCGTATGGATTGTGCCTTAAGATACACAAGCTAATAAATGGTAGGTACACAGGTACTCTATCGAATAGGACACAACCAAGAGAAGAGCAATTTAATTACATGCTCGAGTCAAAGCGGAGAACTACACGGAGGATTTACAAGTAACGTTGGCTTGTTAAATATAACACATCCAAGAAGACCATGTAGCTGTCTATGGTTACGAAGAGAACAGTGAAATAGGATCATCGTGAGGATTGACGTGAGCTGTTCGATTCATTCCCCTGAAGAACACCAAGAGAATAGCACCGCAACTTTGGCATCCAGGCGCTCTCTAAACAGACACTTCATATGCGCAATCTTTTGCCATAGAGCTTTAACCCGCTTGTGCTCTAGAAACAATGAACCCTTCGGACATATACAAACATCTACGGGAAATACTCTATAGCAACTCGTCCATTTCAGAGGCTTATAAGTATCTAGGTACCCATCGAGACAGAAGAAAATAATCTCGACCAACTCCAGTAAATGTCATGTCACTCCGGGATCAAGTCAATGATTCAGGCAGTAGCTGATCGCGCGGAGCAAACATGTTGCCCTTGCGACTTGATCTTACGCTAATGCGACAAATATGTATATAGAAAATATATCAGCCAGGCTGCAACATAGATCAGTAAAATCACACTCCCTTTTTGCATAATTAATGGATTGGCAAGGCAGCTGGCATTCAATCAGCCGATAAGAGGTGGTAGTTGTAGCTGTAAGTGGTCCTGATCGTGTCACTAGCGCGGTTTGTGTGAATAGGCTTCATTCAATATTCCACATCCATTGAATATCCCAATTCTCATTGAATACCCCCGCCCTACGAAAACTATATAAAGGGCCCCTTCCCCGGTGTAAAATTTATTTCCAACTCTCAACCTTCATCCTACTTCTTCTCTATTCACCAAAATACACAACCCACTCTCAATCACTTCTATCTCAATTACCTTCACCACTCTCGACAACCATTTAATCATCAAACTCTTACTCTCAACTCAATTTCGATCTCGTTGATCACGCAAATCAATCCGATCGCACAAATCTCGTCGACTCAACACACCTTCACACTTTCGTTGATCTTAACATTACCAACCTCAATCGACGTAAGTCATTCTACTGTTCAATACAGTAACCATCAACCATCATACTAATACTTCATTATCTAGAGTCAATATGTCTGGATACGTTAGCACCAACTACGTTACCCCTGCTGCCGCCCTCAAGGCGCTGCTTCCTGAGCAAGGCTTCGTTTGGCCATCCACCTTCGGAGCTGCGGCCTGCATCGTTGAGCAGCTCAACCACACTATCCCTACAACTATCAACAAGAATGAGATGACCCAGGCCATCAGAAAGATGTTCAAGACTGCTACCATCGTCGTTCATGAGAAGGGCGCAGTCTCGTCTGCTGCCATCTGGGACCAAGTGAACAGGCGACTCGACTGGGATGATCACGTCGAGACCAGCACCCTCCAAAGCTTCGCAGCGCTGGTCATTGGAGCCCGTGACCAGTATGATTCCAACCCACCTGCAGGCACCGTCGAGGTCTATGAGCAAGGCTCGGCCGTCCCGAAGAGCTGCTTCTACGGCGGATTGCAGGTTAGCGAATTTAGCACTGAATTCAACAAGCAAGAGCGCCTCCGTCAGCGCAAGCTTCCCTCCAACGCTACTTGGAGACGCCAATGCGGCGCCGGGGATGTGTCCGATAACGACGAGGAATAAACATGGTTAAGGTATGTCGGATATTTCCTAAGGCCAACTAATACACCGCATGCTAACACTATCAGAACCAGGCGAGAATCGTCCACCTAACCGACTGCGGCCATACGCGTCAGCCAATGTAACTTTTACTCATTACACAATGCCTTCATTGGTCATGGCTAGGATATTAGATGGACATCACGGTACATTGATTGGGATCTGGAGTTAGGGAGTTTGGCTTAGGAGAGGTTCCTGTTAATTGGTCTTGCATTATCATCCAGCTGTATCCATAGTTGGTTTCTCTTTAGCATCACCGGAATTGGAGCACCAATCAAGAATTTTCTCAAAATTACAAGTTTTTTTTGTGATCGTGATCCAAATCTTTTCTTCATTTAAAGCCTGATATCTAATGTGACCAGAATCTTTCATAAGGGAACGACTATTCTACATAGCTGCTTCCGCACAGGCTATAGGTCAATTTGGTGGGTAGCCATTGCTAGCTGTTCGTTGGAGTAATATGTGTAATCTGTGAATAGCTTCGAAAAATAATCCGCATATAACGTGACTCATAGAGCAAACAAGCATGAGGGGCACGTGCAACGCTCCCTCGAATTTAATACTCACTTGAATGCTAACGAGTATTCAATTGATTGTCGGTGGATATTCAATTGAATGCTAGCGTAATATTCAATTCCTATTCCTCTTACTATATATTCCTGCTCAGCTACAGTAGAAAATCTACTCTTCTCCTACACCACTCACTCTTCTACACAACTGTCCACAACTCAATTACTCATAACAACCATCAACACATAACCCAACTACAAATTTTTTATTCCAGACTCCATCATCAACCCAATTACAACAATCGTGCCACTCAATTCGATCATATCGCCCTCGTTGAGTTCACTAAGCTCAACGCACATCAATACTCTACTTTAGTACCCATCGTTCCGATCGCGAACCTCAAGTGAGTCATCATCCTATTATTCAATCTTGCGACCATAACGCTGACAGTCCGTCTTGTAGAATCAAAATGTCTGCTCGTACATCCAAGGCTTTTGTCGGCCCGGACGCCACTCTCCGCGCGCTCCTCCCCGATGAGGGCTTCGTCTGGTCGGACGGTCTCGGAGCCTCCGTCATGATCGTGAGCCCATTGAATGACCTCGCTGGTTACTTCATCCAGAAGGGAGACATGGAGGAGATCATCAAGCGCGTCTTCAAGACCGCTACCGAGGTCACGCGCGAGAACGGAGTCATGGCACTTCTCGACTTCTGGAAGGAGATGGATTCGCGACTTGGCTGGAAGCGTCAGGTCAGCGAGAAGACCTTCCTGAGCTTCATGGGACAGGTCACTGCCGCCAGGGACACTTACGGAACCCACCCTCCCACGGGAGTAACCGAAGTCTACGACAAGGGAATGACGCTTCCACGATCATGCTTCCATGGAGGCATCGAGGTGGACGAATACGTCACGGAATACAACAAGCAGGAACGCAGTATGCGCAAGCGTCTCGAACTCCGAGGCTACTTCAACGTCGATGACGATTAATTGAGGTATGATGGAGTTCACCCTCCCTTGGAACGCATATACTAACGGCTTTGGACATTAGGTGATGCTCAATTTTCTCAACCTGTTCACTCAGGTCATCCATAGGTCATTACCATTAGGATAGAGTGCCATTGAGAACTTAATGAAATTAATTACCTAAAACTTCAGTAGTCTTTTCTTCGTGACTAATGTAGCTGAGGCCACGTTTTACGCCCAATACCTAAACGTAATTGTTTTATTAGTCTTTTGAATAATTATATCTTCTTAGATCACAATGATTATATTATATACTATCGTCGCTAATGAGGACTAATCTACATGGAGCTTACCTTACTCGGTACTAGCAATAACATAATATAACGGTCAATTCTTGCTAACATCATTAGGATGTATTATTCTCTTGGGGTTTAGTTCACATTGCTTACTTCTATGAATCGGAAGGACACCTACACATCGAGGGAGTTGGTGAGCAAAACTTGTTCTATACTTCATCTTATTGGTATCGGATCTACGTAAAGCTTCAACTTTTGTACCTACCCTTTAGTTTCAAGACCCAAGGTTATTTATTTAAATCCGGTTGTTTCATCCATCTCTCTGATATACATGGGAAGCATTGAGTATCACAATAGATACAAGACGGCGTAACCCATGCAATAGGATATTCAATTCACTACTGCTAATTAATGTATTTCCAGTGCCTTCTACGTCTGCATTGTCATTCGATTTTGCGATGAGACTTCGGCGCGATTTATCTTAAAAAGAAAAGAAGGCAATTCAATGGCCGATGAGAATAGTCAACCAGGCGAAAAGGGCGCTTGACCAATTCAATCTGTCTTTACCTCGTCTATTCACTAGAAGTGTTACTACGCCCTCTTCGACATGCTAGGCACCCGCCAGTCTACTGAATCTATCGGCCCACTAGTATTTGTTTGCCCCGGGGCAAAAGTGGCCTCGTGGCAGCAATTCACTACTAGCACGACGAGTGAATGACTCCTAGCAGTCTTATTCAATACCCCCTCTCCCTCATACGAAAAACTATTTAAACTGATCCCTCCCCCAGCTAATTATTTCTATCCATTCTTCTCCCTCACCATAACTCTACTTACGAACACGATTCTGACAACCTAACCGAACACTTCACTCTTGCGATCACAACCCGCACTTCCTTGCTATCGCAACAGAAGCTTTTTCTTCTTCAATTGCCATCCTTCATCTCCGACTAAGTCACCCAATTCAATCAACGGACTTTTTATCACAAAGGATCAAGACTCAAAGTAAGTTACGTCGCTGCTCCATTCACGACCGTTGCACTCACCTTTCGACCTTTCAGATCAAAATGCCTGGTCAAAAGAACGTCCTTGTCGCACCTGCCGATGAGCTTGAGAAGCTCCTCCCGACCCAGGGATTCGTGTGGACCACCAGTGCCGGCCGCAGCCGTCTGAACGGACCTTGCACACATATCATCGGTCAGTTGGAGAAGATGACCGGCCAACCCTTGGATGAGGAGACAATGGTCGCCGTTATCCAGCGCATCTTTCAGGCCGCCGAGAAGTACACCTCCGAGAATGGAGTGGTAGATGACGTGACGCTTTGGCAATGGGTTGCCGAGAAACTTGGATGGAAGGGAAAGGTCTGCGGAAATCCATTGGTCGACTTTGCCACTCAGGTCAACGGTGCGCGTCAGCACTACAAGACAAACCCACCCGAGGGAACAGTCGAAGTCTATGACCGCGGCTCGGCTGTGCCTCGAAGCTGCCTCTTCGGTGGCATGGAGGTTGATGCCTTCAACATGGAAGTCGCCGAGCAAAGGCGACTCAGCGAGCGAAGGGCCAACCGCCCCTTCTAAACACACGTGGAAAGGTATGGTCGGTATATCTTTACTTGCTCTTGCGGACTTCATTAATCCAGAGGCTAACCTATAGGACAGGCAGTGAACATAACCTTTCCTAATTACCTGGCCATGGAATAGATTGGCAAGGATAGTCTAGGGACTCGGAGTTTGGATTGGAGTTTTGGTTCAGTGGATGAGGATAACATGTCTTGGCTCTACACCTTCTGGCACCCTTTGAGCCATGAATAATCAGGCCTCATTACCTTCATCTAGGGTTGTCGATAATGTCTCCTCTCTTTCTTCTTAGATAGGACGGCTTATCATTTAGACCACAATGAAAATACCTCACCAAAATTCACAGTTTTGTTTCTTGTCTCGTGATCTCGATGCAATCAATGTTTTACATACAGCAGTGGCTATGCCATAAGTTCTTCCATCTTGGCAGGATACTCAGCCCATATCTTAAGACTAGCAATCGTCAAAATCACGATACTTATAAATAATTGTCATGCGCCTTTGATATTTTACTTTAAGCAATACTATGAGTGGCATTTGTTGTATTACAATCTTATATATACGTGATTTGCGATCATTTGGATCACATAGATCCGCGACGCTCCCCCCTATTTGTCGCTTAGTCATCCTGCTTACATAACACATACCAGCTTCGTGGATATTCAACTCTGGTTTTGTCGTTGGTCTTTCTAATGGTATCGCGATACCTTCAAGATAAGTCGGACACGTCGCGTGGGGGATGCCGGAATGGATTTGACAAGGAGGCATTACTTCGGCTCGCGGTTATGGTTGCTGCCTGTTAGGTTACAACCTGTATTGTTCTTATTCAATTAGTCACGCCCACAGGACGGAATGGCGGACAAGCAGACAATATTCTGCCCCAGTAAAGATTAGTCGCGCCATCGATATTCAATACACGTACACGTGCAGTTCACTGCGGCTAGTATCTATGCCTTATTTGCTACCCGAGTCCCCAAGGCAACAGGTGGCAGCCCCATGTTTGCTTTTACGCTACTAAATTGAATATTTCACCTTGGGAGCACCCAAGTGAATATTCCTCTATTCAATGCTAATCAGCCTGCGTCTCGAAAAACTATTTAAAGCGGTCTTCCCCCGAATTATTTTTACTCCCAACTCTTTCTCCTCCCACTTCCTTCTAATCCATCAACTCTCAGACAGTTAACCAGACCTTCTTCACCAGCACTTGGCATCTAAAATCAACAAACAAAACCGTCACTCTCCAATCTCATCAAAGAGATTCTTTCGCCAACCATCTTCACTTTCGGTCTCGATTCTCGCCAATCACATTCACCTCGTCGCCTATTTGCGTCTACCGTGCCCTCATTCGCACTTCAGAAAAAAACCTTAACAATCAACGTGAGTTGCCCTACTTCCGCATCTTGCGACTGCACGCTTACATTTAGTCCTCTAGAATCAAGATGTCTTCCTCAGTGAACTGTCTTACTACCCGCGAGCTTCAGGCTCTGATGCCTACCGAGGGCTTCGTCTGGACAAACCCCAACGGACAGTCGCTCCTTGTGGGCGATTGCCTCAACATCATTGCTCAATTCAAGAAGATTACCAGCACCACCATTGATCGCGCTGAGATGACGAAGATCATCCAGCAAATCTTCAAGGCAGCGGATGAATATGCTCGGGAAACCGGAGTACCGGAGGACAAGATCCTCTGGGATGAGGTCAGCCACTGCCTTGGATGGAATGGCAAGGTCGGCGGTTCGGCCTTTGCTAGCTTCGCCAACGCTGTCATCCAGGGTCGTGAGATCTACTCGACCCACCCGCCGGCTGGAAAGGTCGAGGTCTTCGACAAGGGCATGGTGCTCCCCCGGAGCAGCTTCCAAGGTGGTTTGGAGATTGATTATTTCTTAACCACGAAGAGCAAGTTCGAGACCAAGCGCGCCCGCCGAGCGCAGATCAAGAACCTTTTCCGTGCTGATGACGACTTTTAAACGCAAGTTGCTACCAGGTATGACTAATATCCCTTGCCAGTGTTAACAACACATGAGCTAACAATCATAAGGTCGCGATTGAGCATAGCTCTACACAATCGCTTTTTCCGGATTACGGAATTCTTGTCATGCCTTCAGATTGGGATACATAGACCACTAGTCTGATCGGAAAGGATGACATACTGCTTGGGATAAGAGGCGTTACTTGGATGATTTTCTTCTTTCCAGGTGTTACTTGTATCATAACCTACGATGGTTACCTTCTCATTGAAGGATTGTTATTCAGACAATAAAAGTATACACCACTACACTTAATATTACTCCCTTGTTGTTTCGATGTGATATGTGTTAGACCTCGTATACTTGAGATTTTAGGAGCCAGCTTAAGTACGAGATCAATGAATTATTCTGCCTTGGTAAAATTTTGAGGATCATGTCATCTGAGGCTGTTCGATCGCGTAGGTGAGCCAGGTCCATAGTGCTCTCTCTTGTCATATATACGGCGTTGTGTATGCGCATAGGCAACATCCATATTGCTTAGGTCCACGAAGCTTTCCTCCATTCCTGCCTAGCCATCTTGATTGCATAGGACGTCGCTGTAGTTATCGCACTTAGGTGGATACGTAGGTGTATCCTCATGGAGTTTGAGTCGACATCCATCCATTGACTCGAATCGTCCGTAACGCCTTTTTTCTGTATTTACCTCTGTACGAATAGCATGCTTATATGATACATGCGCCTGTAAACAGTCAACATTATTAAGAGTAACAAGATCATCATCCCAGACATCCCTCCTACATCTTGAGATGTGTGATATTATGAGGAGTAGGCATAAACTTCTAGGAATTGAGTCTTGATCCGGGATGCGGCAGCGACGGGGGTAGCTCGACCGCTCATGCAGTAAGGAATAGTGATCGGTGTATGGCAACTCCAGACAGGCGTCAACCATTGTGAGACTATTAAGGGCTTAGAGTGACAGATGTGTCTCCATCGCTCCCATGCTAGAGATAACATAGTTGTATTTACAGTCTCCCATCGACGGAGAGCAACATCATCATCAACATGATGAGCATACGCTCCCCCCTTTTCCTCGCTGAGTCATCATGCTTAAGTAACGCTCTGGATAACAGATATGCTCCTGAGCATTTGGGAATGATGGCGTAGGAAAGTACTATCAAGCTTTCTAATTGCGCGCCAGGGAAGTAAATGCATTAATGAGGAAGCAGGGACTAGGCGGTTATGGTTTTAGACCTTAAGATGCTTTGAGCTTCCATCTCCTCTCTTCTTACATACTTAGCTGAAGACAGCACATAAAGCTATTTTGAAGATAATAAACTACCAAATATGATGCCCGGAGAGAACCTACAGGAGTTCGTACTCCCTGAGAATCGCTTCCAATCCGACCAAGATAGAAATCAACGCCGTCGCCGATACACGACTCTACTCTCAAGTTCCGACAGCAGCTCAATCAGTTTTGCGTCGGTGGGCTCTGGATGGGCTTGGCTGGCCACATTCAAAAGACTTGTAAGAAGACCACTTAGGATTCTCATCATTTCTGTAGCTTTTTTCATATCTCTTTTCTTCTTTTTGCATCCCTTGGACCTTTACTATACGACCCGACAACCCGACGCTCAAGCTCCCGGATGCACTTATCCTCACGGCCCCTTGCCACCATCGCGAATGAGAGAAGTCAGAGATACGCTAGTTGGATACAAGCATCGAGGCGCGGCATGCAACGTTTCCTCACTAGACCTCCACGTCCCTCTCGGACCGGTGTGTCCAGACAGAAACTCCATGTTGACGGCGATATCCTCGGGCGGCCGCATCGGCAAGGATGCTCCATATGTGCCTCGTGGCTGCGATATGCAGTGGTTCAGCACATTCGAAGTATGTAGAATACTAGGCCGTTTCTCCCAAGTCATCCTTGTAGGGGACTCCATGCTGAGGCACATCATTGGGGCGCTCAACATTTTGATTCGAGAGGATCTTGGATACGGAGGAGTTACCGATTGGAATTTTGATCTTAATGAGAAGTATGGCGGGCAGCCTAGGCATCTTCCTTGAAGCCTTCGATATGCCGACGCTAACACAAAGCCGACAGACGCAAGTGCTTCTGCAACAATCAATTCGACGTCCATGATTGCTCGGTCCAAGGCATCTTTAGCACGGCCGACGTTATACAACATGATCTGCTAAGTCTGATGTGTCCCAAGATGATCCCGGAGTGGAATACCGATCTGCGGAGTAGGTCTCGGTGAAGAGGCCCTGACGACAGTATTTCGTCATATTAATTAACACATGCTCGCAGTTGAGATGATGGTGCGCTATCCCGTCCCGGAGGAGGAGCACCGACGGCTCGAAGCGGCTATAGACCCCAACAACTCGCAGCGCAAGGCTTTTATTCTCGGACACGGACTCTGGAACGACCTCGTGGTGGACGAGGCGACAGATTGGCTGGACTTTGTGCTCGACACGATCGAAGACAAGACCGGAGCTCGGACACGACTGCGCGGCCGAAGCCCTAGAAGGAACATGCCGGTCCTTCTCGTCACACCGAACGCGGCGGGCGATAAAAAGCCGGATGAGTGGCTCGTGAGCCAAGGCAACAAGGCTCTCGTCCAATTCGAGCACGAGATGGCTGTCCAGGCTGCCAAGAGAAGAATCGACCACCTTGGGACCTGGAACATGAGCATCCAGGCAAGCCTGTACGATGGCGTGCATCTCGATATGCGTGGTAACTTAGTGAAAGCGATGATGGTGCTCAACTGGTTGAATCTATTGGAGCCTTGATTCGATGCATATCTACCTACCTAGGTAGACACCTCACGATGTTAGGTGTGTCGTAGACTCACACCTACGGTCTGGGCCCCCACCTGATCGGCGAATTGGCAAGGGATCGTAGAGATATATTGGATGTCGCATCAGGGTGTCTCCGGGGGACTTGATTGGCGTATTGATACCTACACATCGCGTTGCCATCAGATCGTCATACACACACACCGTTTCTAGGGCACAAAGTACATGTTTAGCTCCATGTACGTATACTTATCAATGGTACATCAAGACTTTACGATACCTCCTAGCGAGTACCACCTCGTACAGATCATATGTTATGCCATATATGCACGTGTAATAAGGAATCCCTCCCCTGGACGCAACAGATCTAATAGGGCTATATTAATATGACTATAGCACACAACACATGGTCTCCAGATCATGCAAGGAGGCGCGTCCAATCGCGCTTGTCGGAGATGTCTCCGCGTTACATCAGCCAATGAAACTCGCCGGTAACAAGGCCGACCCGGGGATCCCGCCCGTTGAGATTGTGATCTGTTTGTTTGTTTGTTTGTTTGTTTGTTTCGCGGTAGGGATGCACGCGTGTACCTATGTCGTGTCACCGCAATAGGGGTGCGCATGCGTATGCGTTTATCTGTGCGTGCCTCTCTGCGTCTGGACGTGCAGGTAGGAGTATGCGGTGTGAATTGCATCTTTGTGGACCCATACCTCCCAGCCTACTGATTTATTTGCCTTCCTGTCGTGCCACTCGATCATGTATAGGCAATCTAGGAAGTCGGTATGGACCCTTGGGTAGCAGTAGGTAGCACTGGTGGCTTCTTGGATTGACTGTTCTCGGCCGAGCAAGGAGGCATAAGGCAGGGTGTCCGATTGGGGCAGACTCGGGATGCAAGTACGTATTGGTGTATGTTAAACTGGTAAGTAGCGTCTACCTTGGACTAGGTAGCTGCGATGAAGGATTTTCTATTTTGTGATAGATCAGTTCTGCCTCGGGGCATAGTGATTAGCACCATGATCCTGGGCTAGGTAGGTAAGTAGCTATGGACTGGGGTATTTGGATATATGACTCTTTGGGACTGCATATTTAGATCGTGATCGTTTTCTCTTTTGGGAGGAAAAACAAATGGCAAGGCATTGTGATCTAGGGGTTGTATGCGTTGGAGTCGCTAGGTGACTACTTACTTGCTACTTATGGAGTACTTGGGAAACACATAGCACAGTATCTTCTCGAACATCAACGCGACATCTGGGGAGTGAAATGCATATGATCAATTGAGTTGCTTCTGTATATAAAGATTACGCGTTTTAATCTGGCAGCTACTTGAGAATTTTTCACCATCGTCAAGAGGCGGCAACGCTTCCCCTTTATGTAGCTTCCATAGCTAATGGCGTCCTGCATAGAAGCCGTATGATTTTAGGAAATATCAGTCTATCATTGAATACGTACTGGTATTAGAAGGCTACTTTAACTTATTTGATGTTTCAGCACTGTTGTATGAGACGCGCTCTTGGTCCTCCTTCAACTGTTAATTCTTGGTATCCTTTGCTTGACACAAGATGGTACCCGTCGTGTGGGCAATAGCCACGTTCCTTGGTACGTATCTAGGATATTGGGTAAGGTATAGAGTCACAGTAAAATTGAATATAATGTAGTTCCAAGTTCTTGAGCTGCGCGGCTAAAATTTGTCCGCCGAAGCCATTGTGTATGTGTACGACATCAAGACTAACCGAGCCGAGAATAAAGATACGGCCTAGGAACATTAAATGATAGTTAAGGCACTCTGAACTATTCAGAGCTTCCAAAACCATCTATCCTAGTATGCTTTCAAACCGGACTCATATTATACCATCTTCATTTGCAAGGCATCAGTAATGTGAACCAGGACACGAAACGGGATGTAGAATCGACGTCGCAAACATGACCACTGATGGGAATGAACGAGCACGAGGTTTAGGATCCCCAAGAGATCACTTCCCAGGGATTAGATGCAGGACGATCCTGAAGCTTGACTTTGCTGTGTAGTATAGACGCCCGTAGGTATATCTCATGGACATATCTAGAACTTCCACCTTGTCTTCCTACATATTCCCTCCCTGGCTAACAAACCCACCATTTCCGTATCATGAATTTCTTCTCCTTAACTTATTTACCTACACCACAGCCTAGTAAAATTTTGAACATGTAAATATTCTGAACAAGGCCGTAACTTCAAATGCTAGTACCAGGTTTTTTAATTTTTTAAAAAGTGTATTCACTCAAGCAGTGGGACTCTATAGCCCCTAATCAGGGAGCATTGAGGGTATCTGTAGATAATATGCGAGGCGATTCCAGCTAGTGCCATCCCCTATTCGGAAACCATCGTCAGCTCTAGCCAACGTAACATCGCGTTTCGCGCTGTTGACGATACTCCACATCACTCTAGTCTTAGCCGTAGACCCAGTACCGAATTGAAGGATGCCCAAATCCAATGCCACGCACTCTAGGTAGGTGTCAAAAATGGCCGGATCCCAACTGCTCAGCCAGTTCCGCAACCTCTTCCCCGACTATCCCGCCCTCGAGGCGCGGGAGCCGTTACCGCCGCACCAGTACCCAACGGCGTTCATCGCGCTAGTACTGGGATACGCGCTCGGCCCGGGCCCGGTGCAGACGTCCTGCATCACGTGGCTTCTTCTACATCTCGGGCTCTCCAGGCCGTGCTTCACTCTTGGGGACACGACTTTGGATTATACTACGTCAAGCCTCTTCTTCGTCTTCTGGCTATGGTACGTGGATCATGGCGTGGGACGGGGTGGCGGCCCTCGGTATGTTGGAAGGCTTGGTAGGTCCCTGCCGGAGAGAGGGGTTGGCAGGAAGGATCTAAAGACATGGACGGAGAAGCTCAGATGGGCTGTTCGCTTGGCTTCGTCTATGCGCGGAGTCGGGTGGGACTGGCAGGTCAAGAACGTACCGGCGCATTCAGATGCCGATATACCGCGCTTCCGCTTTGTTCGGGACCGGGTTCTGGAGGTTCTACGGCGGTCGGTTGTGAAGGTTCTCGCAGTCTACACGATCGGCTTCTGTAAGACCGTTCAGCTGTCTGCGAGTTCCACACTAACTATATTGCTACTTGATGCGATCGTGAGCTGGTGCGGCGTACTTTGGAGCTGGCATACTATCGGGGTGTCTTATGCGGCTGGAGCTGCGATGACGGTGTTTCTGGGATTATGCGAACCGTGGGAATGGCCGCCAATATTCGGTTCACTGAGAGATACTTGGAGTGTTAGACAGGTGTGGAGGTATGTATGCCTATATATTCGTTTAAGCTAGGTAGGGCGTGTTGTTAACTGTACCCTAAACTAAATGCTTCTGAATCTAGCACAACATACCATCAACTCATGCGAAGAGTGAGTAGTCAGTTAGTTGGGTTAATCTATGACCCTTGATCTTCCATCTTCTAACCAGTGTTATCCCATGCAGACTTTGCAGCAGCCAGGAATCCGACTAGCTCATCTCCTTCGGCTGAAGAAGGGCACACTCGGCTCTCGCTACGTACAGCTCTATGCCGCCTTCTTCATCAGCTGCAGCATACACTGGTGGCAGTCATTCAGTATCACACGTCGAGACAATGGCGAGTATGCCTTTTTCATGGCACAGCCTGTGATCATTACCGTAGAAGACTTCCTGCGGTGGATATGGCGGAAGTCTGTGGATCCAAGACGCAAGGAGAAGCTCACTGGGCTTGGGTATGTTGTAGGTTATGTATGGATGGTTATAACGTTTACGGTGACGTTGCGACCTATTATGAAGGGCTGGACGGATATAGGCTTGGTTGGCGGCGGAGGACTAGATGAGAAGGCAGCGATGCGGCTTGGGAGGCAGCATGGCGCTGCGTATCTAGCGAGGTGACTACCTACATTAGTCTCTTTGGCACGCAACCTGTTATCGTATCCTAGGTAGCTTAAAACATAGCGAAGGGTAGTTAGCACTGCTAACCCACTAGGTAGGTATCTAGAAATTGATGCCGGATACCTGTTAACAAGTTTCTATCGCCTCCAGGGACTTGACATTATGACAAAAGCAATGAGTTAGGATTTGAATACACTATGAGAATATTGATTAAAAGGAACGTGAGTTTTCTGCTTGCTAAGTCATACGATACAAACAGAAAAGAAAAGACAGAAAGGAGAGTAGTCAACTTGGCAAATTTCCGGTTCCTATACCCGTTCCAAAGTCTTCTCATCCTCATGTGAGCAATGATCTCAATGCCATGCAATTCTTATCGAGTACTTCCATTCCATAAGCTAGTACAAATCCGTTGACAAATCCCCATCACAAACGACTCGATATGGAGGCTGGGGGTAGTCGGTAACAACGTGGGTATCATAAGGTTCTTAAGCTACGTTCTCGTCCTTCTTGTCGTCGAGAACGATGATACCCTCCTCGACGTAAACTGGCGGGGGCTCGTCGTGTTCCTCCTCGGTCATCAATCCAGACTTCTCGTCGGGGACTGCGATCTCGTGGCGAGAGGCCTTGTGGTGGTGGCCATGTCTGTGGTGGTGTCGGCGAGATGAACCACGGCGGACAACGGATCGCCATACGAAAACGACGAATGTGCCGGCCATCATACCGATACTGTTAATGAATTAGCATGTAGGTCAACTATTATACAATCTATTGCGTTGGAAGAACTTACATGCTAGCAGCGACACCAGCTAAGATACCAATGGCGACGGGAAGAAGGATGTGGGAAGCAATGTTCTTAAAGAGCAACCCCCAGTTTCTGTGGCGCTGTTCACGGTGTGGGATGTTGTCACCACCATCTACAGCGGGTGTAGCCTGCTCTTGACCCTTGGTGTGAGCAGGTCGGCGACCACCGCAGCCCTTGTGAACACGGAGACTGGCAAGCTTCTCCATCATCATAGCCTTCCATTTGCATAGAATGGTGGTGCATTCCGTCTGGTTGGCCATAGGGTTGTTCGGGTTGCTATGCTTTGTCTCCGATTCGTCAACCAGAATGTCCTTGATCAATAGTTCATCAGAGCCGATCTTCAAGAGCTGGATTCGGATGTTCGGAATGCCCTGGATGAAGGTGTTGCCAACTTCGATGATGTCCAGGTCGATCATAACCATCTCTAACAGCTCCTCGCCCTCGGGACTCGAAAGAGGGGTTGTCTGAATGCCAAACCCAAGAGGCTGGACGATGTTTGGGGAACTGTTAGGGCGCATCGGTCGCTTTGTTCGTCGGTTCTTGATATCGAGCTGAACGGAAGCAGTGAGAGTGCTTCGGAAGGGGTCTGCGTTGGGATATAGCTCGAATCCATTCAGCATCAAACGGCTGCCACCTGTCGCATGGTCGGATGTGTCGGTTTCGATGTTAAAATCCAGTACTAGATGACTTGGGATTCTGTTCACAGCTCTTATCTCTCCATCGTGAAGAATTGGAATGGAACATCCAGGACACTTCACGTTCAGGGTCCTAGATGTGGAGGGGCCAAGAGCGATAGGAAGGGTGTTGGCCAGAGTGTTTTCGACATCTAGAACCTCGGGAGGGAGTAGTAAGGCGTTAGTTGAAGCCACCAGGCCCGCGGCGGCAATGATGGAGGTCAACTGCATCGTGATCGTGTTCAACACAGTAGACGAAATAGGATTTAGTGCTTCATAGAAGCGCAAGGGTTAAAAAAGGAAGTTAGGAATTCCCAAATTCACGATTGTTGAGATTTGATTTGATGAATGAAAGATGGTTGAAAGGTAGAAGAAGTGATAAGGTGGATGGCGTGTAACTTGTAACTTGTAAGTGTTGATTGAGGGTTCAAAGGTTCGTTGCTACGGACTTAGCGGCCCCGTCTCAAAACTGCACTGTGACAAGGGTGCCCCGCCAGCTGCATCAAGCCTCTCTCAGCTGAGCTTTAGGGACTGGTGCACGGACACTTATACAGTATTCTCCGTGTGAGGCACGGTGCTTATCCCCAAGTTCTAGAATCTACCTGCAGAAGCCGACCGTGCCGGTTTCTTTACCAACACGTCATGTCACATGATACCCAAGCTCTTACAACGCGATCAAGGAAAAGGAGTTGATTACTCAAGGTGTCCTTACGTAATATTTGATATTTCATTCGACACTTGTGAGGGGCATTTTTATTATTTCTTTTCGATAACCCTTAGCATCTTCTTTTACCAGATACAATGAATCTATCGTTCTCTTCGATGTGGCATGGTGTACAGTACCTACCTGTTAGGTATTGTAAGAGAAGCTGCATCATGAAATCTCAGGCCAACATAAAGGCCCAGACAGAAGCCATCAAAGCTCATAGACAGTGGATCATCAAACCTCATAATGTTTTCAACTATCACCTACTCTGATCTTTGTCTTTATACCTATTGATTCTAGGTGGCTAAGATAGCTGCTTGTATGCATTAAGATGTGACTGCAGGCGGCAATGAATACGGCACAAACGAGCAGCTATCACCCAAACTTAGTAGCGTCAGGCGATATATAAATCTTCCACTCTCGCCTATCCCAATCCTGTATCCTCGCTTTACACGACCTTCGTTCTGCTGCCTCTTTGTAACTTTCCAACACTGACGGTAATGACTGTTTGAACCTACAGAGAGAATCCTCATACAAGATGGTATGGCCCAAATCAACTTACTATATTGCCGTTAACTAAGATAAAATCTAGCCTCTTAGACAGTTATACCCCGATCCAACCAGCGAGGCCAGCAATGTAACCCAAGTTGAGTATGGAAATACTTCTTGGCTGCTCACTGATGTATCGTAATACTGATATATGCACATTAGCATCATCGCTGTTCATGGTCTTGCTACGCCAGACAAGAACAATGCAGAGCATGCCTTAAATACATGGCGTGCATCGGATGGTCACCTGTGGATTCATGCCGATCTTCCCAAGCACTTTACCCATGCCAGAGTCTTCTTCTATAATTATAATGCTGTGGCAACCTATTACAGAGGCAGAGACGCCTTCGTCCACAGAGCTAACGACCTACTCGAAGCGATCCGACTTGAAAGAGAGGACACTGACTCTAGACCTATCCTTTTCTTGGGACATAGCTTGGGTGGACTATTGATCAAGCAGGCACTGGTCAATGCATACAAGTACCCGAAATATACGTCAATCAAGGACGATGTTTCAGGCTTAGCTCTTTTTGCGACACCACAACATGATAAAGATTGCAACTCGAAGACATTGGAAGAACTAGCGGCAAAGATCGCATTGTCAATGGGATTTCATGAATATAACTTCGTTGAGAATCTAAACATAGGGGACACTTTCTCGGATATTGTGGAAGAGCATTGGAGAGATAAACTGCTCAATTTCAACATCGTCTCCTTCTGGGGGACCATTGACAAGGTAAATGACATAACCCGTAAACTTATCCCAAAATACATATCCTTTACTTACGTTGATTGTATAGATTGTGCCACTGGCAGATTGGAATATGAATCCTCCCGACAATGGGGCAAGTCTTGTTACTTTGTGTGCTGATCATGCCGGAATATGCAAGTTTGGGTTGAATCAAACTAGTCAGAACAATCTCAAGCTTGTCTAAAGAAGTCTTGACGTTATTTACGGGAAGGCGCTCGATAAATGTACGTCTGCTTTCTTATTCTGCATCTAATTGCGTTCTAAGACCACTAGAGCAGCTACTAATGACTTTTCATAAGGCGTATCAAAAATGGAGGTAGACGTCGAAGAATCACACAGGGGTAAGTCCTCCGTGAATAGAGTGGCAGACTTCAGAACTAATTTATGATGGCGCAGCCAAAAAACTTCTACCTTGTCACTATATCCCGTTGCCTAGAAATAGTCAATTTGTTGGGAGAGAGGCCATCTTAGATCAGCTCAAAGAAAAACTCTTCATCCGGAAAGAAGTCCAAACCCTTGCACTCACAGGTCCAGGCGGCGTGGGTAAAAGCCAGGTCGCCCTGGAGTTTGCATTCTGGGTAAAGGATACCCATCCTGAGTACTCTATCTTTTGGGTGACAGCGTCAAGCAATGGGGCGCTCCAACAGGCTTATGCTGAGATAGCAAGCCAACTTGACATCAAGATGCTGAAAGAAGATAAGGACCCGAAGCAGTCAATGAAGCGATTTCTCGACTCGGTGGCTTCCGGGAAATGGCTGCTGGTTATCGACAACGCAGAGGACATTGAACCCATCCTCGGATGTCCAGATGAGTCTGGGTGGAGTAAGTATTTACCTAGAAGCGATCTCGGTATAACCTTGTTCACTATTCGGTCCAGAGGAGAGGCTGTATTTGCCTTTCAAGGCAAACCTATTCAGTTAGGAGAGATGAGCCCCAAAGAAGCGTCAGACCTGTTCAAGAATTTGTTGGTACAAAAGTACTTGCTCTATGATGAATCATCGACTAGTCAGCTACTTCAGGAACTCGCATGTCTTCCGTTAGCTATCGAGCTAGCCGCTGCATACTTGAACCAGAACGATGTAACAATCAGGGGCTATTACGAACTTCTACGACACGCGGACCTAGAGTTGATATACCTATGCACAAAACTCAAGAATACACGAGAACCTAGGTTACAGAATGCGTTCGCACGTACCTGGGCTGTTTCTCATTCCAAGGTCCTCGAATTTGAATACGCACCAAAATTGATGTCATTCCTCTCCTACTATGAACCAAACACCATACCCGAGTGGTTCCTCGTCAACTTCCACTATTACATCACCTACGATGACGATGTGGGGAGGCAGGCGACTCGTAAACTTTCTAACTACGGATTTCTGGTGTCACGGCAGGAGAACGGCCTATTTGATATTCCCAATCTCGTCCACGAGGCAACATGGATATGGGTACAATATAGCGAAATCCGACGTACAATTCTGGAAGAGGCTATGGAATTTATAGGCGGCTTCGTCGCGCATTGCGACGCCGAGATGCCCGAGAGAGTCAGGCGGCTTCTTCCGCATGCCTTGCGTATACTGGGAGACAATACAACGGAAGAAGATGAAAAGCCAATTGAGTTTGTCCATGATCTGCCTGGGATTGTCGCAGAATATTTACGCAATGATCGACGTTGGAAAGAAGCGTGTGTGGCCTTGGAAAAGGCTCGTAGAACTGACTTTCTTCGCGAACCAGCTACGCATCTAGCTTTTGAACAATCCCTATCCTTAGCGTATATACAGGCTGGCCAGAACAGAAAGGCAATCTCTCTGTCGGAAGACCTTCTACCACAAAACAACAGTGAGTTTTCTCGTGATCGATTAGTAGGGTTGCGTATATTGGTAGACGCATTGCTAGCGGATGGACAAGTTGTGGAGGGAATCAGAGGACTGGAGGATATATTGGCGGCACATCAGGAGTTTTTAGGGGGAAATATTCCTAACCAGCTGTTGACAAAGATCGAGCTGTCAAAACTGTACCTGGAGGGTGGGCGGACCTTGGATGCCATTAGTGGGTTGGAAGCTGCCTTGGAACTTGCGACAAAGACGATTGGCCTTCATGAGAAGCATAGGGTTACTGCACAAGAGTTGCTTGTGAAGGCGAACTACATGTATCAGCGCGCTGATCCCGCCAGTGCCTAACCCTAAACTAGCACATATTCCCAGCGAATAGCAAAGAGGATTTCAAGGGTCTCTCATTAAAATCAGGACGTCCACAGTGACTATATAGTCGCGTCAATTGACTGTGAAACTGACTAGCTGCCTCTTAGGTACCTGTCTTGGAATAAAGATGCAAACTACCTAGGTACCCAGAGATAAGATATCCATACTTTTATATCAAAAGGAATTCCAGATTGATCCATAGTGCTACTCCGAATCCGATATCAAAAGATTAAGAACCAAACTCCAATAGTTCCTATCCCAGACATTCGCGCCGTAGTCCTTATAGTGCTCGCGTCATCCGTCATCCCCTACCCCACTTCTTATATTTCCTTTAGGAGTCAAGATTCGAAAGTCGCATCTAAATCGAACTACCCCATACTGGAGAAATGTCACTATATTCAGGTTCCTTTTCTTCCTCTTTCTACTCCTTCTTCGACGTCTTCAGATTGAGTATATACGCGCGGTAATGCTCCGTATACTCTTTTAGGAAGACGTCAACGGTCATAGCCGCATCGCCGGCACTAGAATCCGCATATACGTTGCCCACGTAGCACTTTCCAGCGCATGAAAAGGGACTGACGTTTGGATCGTTTGGATCGGAAAGGTAGAGGTTGCGCCCGGCTATGATGGTGTCGGCGAAGTTCGTCAAAGCCTGGAGATCGACGAGTGCAGCCCATCTCAGGAGAAGCCTGACATAGTGCCAGACCCGCTGAAGAGGCATGTAGCCCCCGTCTTTGATTAGCGCGATGCCTATTCTGAAGAGCTGCTCGATCAGCTCGTCCATATCCTTCCTACCAAGAGTCATGCCTGCCCTGCGCAAGTCTTCGACCACGCGATTGCAGGGCAGGTGAGCGCGTATGAGGGAGGTCCCGTGGTAGGATTTCCACAGAAACCCTTCCTTGGGCAAGATACTCCCCACTTGCGACTTGTGGTAACGGTATCGGCGCTTCCCGGCCTTCTCCTGGGTGGAAGGTTGGACAGTCATGATGTAAGATGTTGTTTTAGACTATGAGCTCACTCAGCTATGTAGATATATTGGGAAGTTGGAGTATGAAAGGGTCAATATGTGGTGATATGTAGAAGAGTAGAAGCCGCAGATGTGTGTGTCTTGGGGAGAGAGAGAAAGAGCGATATGCATAGAAATTCCTCCCAGATCAAGATTTATATATACTTACACAAGGACGTGCGTTTGTTATTGACTTTGATGGGATACTAAGGTCATCACAGCGCATATGGTTTATAGCATCGAAGTTAGAGTATTATCACCAAGGGGATGAAGGTGAAGTGTCTAACCGCAGTAAATAACTTAAACAGCATGACATCGTTAGCATAGATTTTATTTCTATCTCCGATAACTAAACAATCAATAGTTCATAAAAGCATAGACTGGTACTCAACTTAATCATTAAAAGTTTCATTTTCCAACCCGATTGCCTGCTAGTTATAAATGAGGGTATACGCAACTACATTATACCCGCTTATTGCCTGTTTGGGTTGTCAACTTGACGATACACAGTTATTGACATATTCATCTTCTCATTACCTATGTAAACCTAAGATGCTTTCTAACTTTAAGATATTGAAATCTGGTAGTTTATTCGAAGCTTAGGAGTATCTAGCTTAAACTATACTAATTAGAGCTAGCTCCAAGTTTGATAAGGCCGCTAAATAATAATATCAACTACTTCGTACGGGGACCTAAGTAATTCAAACATGCGATACCTCTCAAGATGTACAAAAGTCACCTAACCGGTAATTTGAAGAATTGAGTCTATCTTACATCATTTGCTTCGATCATATGCTTACCTACTTAGGCAGTGAGTAATAGCTGATAGCGATGACGTTAAGCTGCCAAGAAAATGAGGCTGGGGAATAGTAAGATAAGATCGTCAAAAATGGAGGGGATATTTTTGGCCCCCAAATAGTACTAAATCCAGATGCGCCTAAGCTTACCTTTATTGGCCTTCAGCTGAAAAATCTGTCCTCTCCATTAACTTCCTCGTTCATGGACTTGAAGGCCTCGAAATCGACTTGCCAATATGGCGAGATATGATTCTAGGAGTTCTTTAGATAGCTTCTCCTACTATGATCCTATTCCTAGACGTCCGTCAATTTACCCCTCGTCTAGACGGCAATGGAGCTATAGCTCAAATCGCAGTAGGTCCAGGCCTCGGGAGTCCCCGCCACCAAGACGGCGAAGAAGTATATACGATGAGTCCGACTGGAGCTCTGATGAGAGTGGCTCGTTTCGGGGTGGGTCTACCACATCACGACGGCGTTACCCATCCAGTCGTCGCGCGCCATCCTCGACGCGCTCCCGGATTTCAAGGCGGGCTAGCAGATATAGTGACGATTGGAGTGAAAGCGATAGTGACACTTTAAACGAAATTGAAACATCAACTCTAGTTGCACCGGATCTCCCCTCAGCATACCAAGAAGTCGAAAAGGAGGGCCTATCAAGAACCTTCATGGTTGCCAATTCTCAGTTAGGTAGCCACCCAACCCTAAACATTACCGGGAATACGAGACATCCCGAATGGAAGCAATCAGAACATACTTCTGACGATGGATTGGTTTCAACAAAGCTATTTTCAATCCACGCATCGGAATACAGCTTGAATAAAGACGGGAGGCAGAAAATTCGGTTAATATGTCCGGATCAACCTCCTTCAACGGAATCGAACCCACCAGAAGCACGATTTAAATGGCTGTGAGTTAGACATACTCACATTCTTGGCCATCTGGGAAGAGTTAACATAGGTTAGGCATATCCAAACGAAGATCTTTCTGCTTGACCATTTACGTGTATGGCTTCCATCTCCATTGTCTAATAGTAACAGAGGCTAACTCGGCGTCAGAGGCTGGTTACCAATTCTCCTTACATCCCCCGTAATATACAGACTATAACCATGGGTGTTCTTGAGAGCATACATTCAAAGGCATCTCGAAGGCTTGTGGAAGGTCTGTACCTTGAGCCGGGTTCCATTCTACGTGGTATCGGCGCCGATGATTCTGATGATGACCTATGGAAACAGCCAGTTATCTTCTTATCGAACCCTTATCTATTACAGAGTCACAAGACGTTTCTTGCTGGTCCTGAGAGAGGATACCATATGCCAAGCCTTCTCGAGAGTCTGTACGGGTACGACGCGGAGAGCGATAGGCAAGATACTCAGATCATGAAATTGATTGGTCTAGGATCTAGCAATGACACGCTGTATGTCCCGCAACTATGGTGTCTTCTGATAGGAAACGGTGAGACTAGCTGCTACACCCCCTAAAAGTACATTTCGCTTACCTCTCTACACTAAAAAGATACACTCATCACAATGTCTGAACTGTCATCGGAAGACATAGGAAAAGACCTAATTGACATAGATCGAAAGATATCCAATTTGCGACGGCCTCTCACAATAAGAGTATTAGATCATCATCCGCGCCAACATGATGTTGTTGTTGATGCTGACTGTACATACGTGGTACGACAAACGTAAAGCGTTTTATAACATTTTACTAACTTACAACTATTCAAGGACTTCTTTAGACATGCAGTTGCGTTAGCTCGCAAGGGAGTCGGGACAAATGTAACAGATTATGAGCTAAGGAATCAGAACGGCGAACTGGTTACTTCACAAGATTGGCTCACATTGAATCAACAAGGGCGCCTTCAACAGACACTTTTCTCGATTATACCGAAATTCAGGTTCCAACAGCAGAAACAACTGCGTGAGTCTCGAAGTTGGTCACGATCAAGGTCACGATCACGATCACGATCACGATCACGACCCAGATATTCAGGACGCCGAAACTTGAGTTCATATGAACTACCAATGCCTATAAGAACAAATAGCAACCCGTCGTATAGATCCAACGAACTTGAATCTAGAAGAGTGGAAAACAGTACTGGAGATCCCATCGTGGTCGAAGGACCATGGATAACGGAAAATAGAACAATATCGCCCGAACCTAAGTCCGACTACGATCCTGAAAGTTGGGCTCTTGTGAAATATCAAGGGGGTTCTTCGAGTAATAACGATAACACAGACGGATTAGTCCCGAGAAATGGTCCTGAAAAAAGAACAATTACTTGGGAAGATCAAATAGACGAGGAAGGGAGGGAGGGGAATAAAATAAGGAGAGCTGAACGGTAGGTTCTGTGCATCTTGAGAGGGTTCATCGGGACTAACAAAGTTAATAGGGCGAAAGAAGACTCTGCGTCGCAAAATGAAGAGTATACAGCTAAACCCCTGCAGATGGTCGTCCGGAGACCGACTGAGTACACGATCCAGACCCCTAGTGAAGAGAGCATTTTCCTGGCTCGAGGACGAAACAACCCATGGTATCTACCATCGACCCCACTTCGAAATTACTATCCTAGTGCTTCGTCTCTACCATATGGGATGGCAGGGCGCATATATAGTCCACGCAGGCGCACCCAGTCCTATAGGGAAGAGATGCGGCGGAGAAGCGAATCAAACCTTCGTTCCCGTGAGCGGGGCCCTGATCGTATTGGAGATGATTTAGCTTCTTCTTCTAAGAAACCGAAACTAATGACCCTTGGAGAGTTGTTCAAGAATGAACAGAATCATAGACCTTCTTCAATGTCTTTCGTAAGCATATGCAAGCGTCCTAGATAATAACTACGGAGTCTGACTAACACGATCATAGGAGACAGAATCCGACTCTGAAGAACCTGAAGAACCTAACTTGATGGATCCTATGTCACCTAACGACGAAAGTTTGGAAGACAGCTGGGGGTGGATGAGACCATTGTACGACCATGGACGAGGTCGGCGTGCGGAAACGGATGAGACTCGGAGACGAGAAAGCACATCTGAAAGATCGTTCAGATCATCCAGATCATCATCTGCTACTTCCTTGCCCCTTAGTGATCGAGGATCTTCGGAGGAGTATCCAAAGAGAGGAACGACGAGAATCCCTGAGAACCTTGTTTCCCTCAGGGCTGTGATCGACTATGGCTACCCATATATTCAGGAAGTAAGTTCCTCTTGTTTCCCCAGTCTCACGGTGCCGGAGCGCTAAGAATGAAAGGGCTCCTCGGTCGTACTACAAGTTGCCTTAAACAAGACAATGATTGATGACCTATTACGTTTAAGTGAAGACTACAAAAATGGTATGTGGTCTTTGGCTTAGAAAACTCACCTTTTCACTTTACTAATTCCATAAGCAGCCGAGTTGAAATACACAGAACCGGTGAATCCGTTTTCGCCGCCTGACCCATACATGAGATCCACCCCTACAGAATCTGCGTCTTCTGAACATAGTCCATCGCCATCGCCCGCAATCAGTCTCTTACCTTTCTTTCGCTGGAAAGTTGGAAACGACGATACAGAGCCTGCCATTATCCTAGTCCAGATTCTGGTCCGGTCCCATCAACAACTCCTAGCCGATAGACTTTACAGCAAAACTTATGCTTGCACTCTGGACGACCTCTTGCATAGACATGCAGACCTTGTTGGAATGACTCACCCGCAGGATGAAGCGAGTACTCAATCTCGCCATCAGCCAACTAGGAACGTCGAAACGGACGTCGAAACGGACGTCGAAAGTGAGAATTCGAGTCATGGTATTCGGTTACCAAGCACTGAAGAAACTCCAGCAGCTGCTATAGAAGAGGACACACCCTCACAAGATATTACTTCAAGCACGGCATCAAAAGCTGATATGCAGGCGAAAACTTCAAGTCGAATAGAGACAGATGACCATGCTCTAACCCCTGATACACCCTCACCGCTATGGAAAGATATGGATTCTACGGAGAGGCAAGACGACTCACCGGTTGATAGGGCAGCCTATAGCGGTAGAGAAGCTGTGGAACAAGACAAGAAAGAACCCACTCGCGTACCGGACTCCGAATCAGGCCCAGCGGTTATAAAAACTCTTCTAGAACTGTCCCAGGAGCTTCTCTGGACTTTTCTCCCAAAAGAAGGCAGTACTTCTACCCAGCAAGTCTGTAAGCGATTCTGGGGTTCGTTGGATGGAATACTTCGAGTACGTCTCCCTAATAGATCACGTGTGGCCTGGATTGGTTCCTTACTTTGCTTTGACAGAACATAGAATGGTGTTTTGTTGATGGAACGCAAGAAGCCCGATGGATAATTCGAGACTTTACACCTAATAGCGAAACAATTCCAAAAGCACTACGGAGAGCACCAACTAACAAAAAGACCTTTGACGACTGCGATGACTGTAAAGGCAAGATGACCTATACTTCCTACGTCGAGGCTCTAGATCATCTGCATTCCGAGCACATGAACTGCCCAAACTCTGGGAGATACGGACGACCTCATGAGGATCCTTGCTGCGTCTGGTTGAGACAACCTGAGAATTCGCAATCTCAGCGGATCCGAAATAGAGAGATGGTGAAAACCATAAATCAGTTCATCGATTTACTGAGATACGTGAAAGACCTAGCGATGGAACTTCACTATCTCGTGTCTACTACTACTTCTCACCAAGGCAGCGAATCCGAGTCTCATCCATCTCTTCCACGTGGAGTTTTCTACGCCTTCCAAGAAATACTGATCATGTACTGCGCCACATCGAAGAAGACGTCTAATATCAACAACCTAGAGTTACCACAACTCGGTGCTGAATCGCATCAGACCCGACCTTACTGGGATAAGATTAGGTCACTGGAATCTGATACTCAAGTCGCCTTCGCTAGAGCTTTCGAATACCTAGATGCTTCTAAGGGAGATGTAATGTTGTCAGGGACTACGGCAAGAAGACAGGACTACTTCGGGATAGAATCTGTCGGGCCTCAATTCCTCGCTGCTGCTCTAGTCTCCAGTCTTCAGAACAAGTCACTATCCCCGGATACCAATATTGATGCGACCCAGTTCTACCGCGAACATCTCTCAAAGCTCCGATACGAAGCGAATCGCCGACCAAGACGACAGGTATTCCTAGATATCAACAGGCTTCAGGAAAACCTAGAGGCGCTACAGAACGTCATGTCATTGCAAATGGGAGCACTTTCCAACTACGACAAGCTCCTCGATCCTAACTCGTACCCCGAGAAGGATGCCACGCGAAAAGGACTTTATCGGATCGAAACGCAGTTCATCGAGTCCCAGATGGACACACTCCGCGCTCGAGAGGAAGAGATTCGCGTGTTACGCCAGAGAACTAGATTTTTCAAGGAGCAGGTCAAGCAAACTATCGAGATCCTTGAAGAGAATCATGGCAAGGCTATCCGGGTATTCACCATCGTGACGGTCTTCTTTCTACCTCTGTAAGTCATTAATATTAGTCTCATCTCATTCGCTATCTCGAATAATTCATGTCTAACATCATCTCGATAGATCTTTCGTTACGAGTTTCCTCGGAATGAACACGACCGACATCAGGGACACGAACTACGACCAACGAATCTTCTGGACGGTTGGGCTGCCAGTCACATTTGTGGTACTTGCGCTGGCGTTTTTATACGGCTATAAAGGCGACGCGATTGAAGACCGCGTACTCGCGCTTATGCATGCCAGGAGCGAGCGGAGATACCAAGAACTACTTATGCATCGTCCTAAGGTGTCTACATGGAGCACGGCCAGTTCAGCAGAGAAACACTCAGTGAACGAATCCTTCAAACACGGGATCTACTCGTGGCTGAAGCCGCCTCGAAGGAGGAAGCAGAGGAGGGTGTGAGCTATCAATCTTGGAGATTGCAATCCTTCAAGGGAGTATATAAGCTTGTTATGAGCCCGCCAAGATATCTAGAAGAAGAACAAAACGAATAAACAAAAGCAAACCAACTTGATTGCACCCGTTTGATCTATCACATGTGTTTCGACGGGGTTTCCCGCTGGCTATCGGCCGATTTGATTAGAACCGAGATCCTAAATAGCGAAACCGTTTTTCCGGTAAATGAACGAATATATCTACAAATTAATCTTTGGAGCCGATCCGATCGCAATTTTTATTCAGGTGGGTTTAAAATGTTTGCTCTCCTTCAGCCCTGTGTCGTTTAATTGCCTCTCGTTGTGTGTTTGTCGCACACACAGATTAACTAAGATTAACTAGTATGTATGTACTTCACTTCAGTAGCGGACGATGTCGATGTTCTCGATCCTCGGTAGGGCGAAAAGCCTAGGTAGCGTTCTACTGGCGGTCCCGCTGAGACGGGGAGTGGAGACGCTTTCGATGGACCTGAAACCGCAGCCCAGCTGTCCTGTGCCTGACCTGATCCTATGGTTTGGTGTCCACCGTCTCGGGTGCATCCTCCTCCTTCTCTGCTGCAAGATGGGGTGTGGTCTGCAGGAACGGCGGCCGGAGTTTACATACATACGTACAGTATGACGTGGATCGCGACCAATGATGTGGAATTGTTTGTAAGAAACCGTTGATTTGACCATGCTTTTTTTCTTTTTCTTTCTTGCTCATCCCAACCACGAGGATCGACGTCGAGGTTGGGATTTGGGGCGCGATGCTTTTGCGTATGCACCTGGACGTCCGGTGAAATTAGTGGACAGTTACAGGCGCCTCGGTGCTGGCGACAATTGGAATTGCGCGCGAATAGCACATACGAGAGTGGTGGTGGATGAACCAATGGGCGAATTTTTCTTAACCCCCAACCCCTGAATGAGCTAAGGCTAGTAGTGTGACGATCACTTTTCACGACGGCGCATCTCGAACACACATCCATCGTTCGATTCGACGACAATCGATCGTGGCTACTACGTAAATCAAATCAGGTACTCCGATGAAGAAAGTTGCAGTTGCAGTTGCACCGATCATGAGTAACCTTCCAGCACTGGAGGAGCACACCGGGCCGCTTGGTCAAAATGGCTAACTCCCGCCGATGAATAACAACGTGGGAATCTGGGCTGCTGGGTCAAATTATCCGAAGGAGCTGCTGTACCACCCTCATTTTTTTTTCTGTGCTGCGAGGGATGGACTGCGACCTTTGCCATATTATTTTCTTATTGTATGCGACACGATGCGATGCGATGCGATGTATGTCTGACTTTAGGTTGACCCATGGCATCCCTTTGGGGGTTTTGATAACTGCATTTGTTGTCTTGATTCGATTCTATTCCTGCCGCTTAATTTATTTGGCAGATAGCCACCAACCCGATCTGTCGGCTCGTACGACGGCGTCTGCGACTCTGTCGAGATGAAAGGAGAGTGGCAGTACCCTTGCACACCCATGTGGTTGGGGATTACATAGGCGGCTCTTGCGTTTGACGAGTTGCAGATAGAATGAATATATATTATTCAGAGACCTTTTTTCTAATTTTGCATCTGAATCATGGCTAATCTTGATCTGTTTTTGATCACGGACAGATATTAAGAATCTATTTCGAAGTTGCTTAATAAATCGCGCGATTCTCTGGGTAAAAGCGTAAAAGCGTAAAAGCGAACAAGCTAAGACGATTCATACCGGGATGACGAATGCTAGCCGTCTGCAAGTAACGACGCTAGTGTTTCTAATTGGTGAAGCTCACTAGCACTGTTTGCTGATTCGCTGGAGATTTCAAGGTTAGTGGCAGGGGTTCTAGACACTCAGCAGGGGTCTTAGGGGTTCGCTTGCTCGTGTCGTTTGAATCTCTTTTGAATCTGACTGCCACCATCTACTTTAATTCTTTCCAAGTCTGCCTTGGATAAAATACTGTGGCCTTAATTTTTTTTCTTCTTCTCATGCGTGGCTGCCGGGATAACTCGATTATACCTAGTTGATGGCGTCACTGACCGACATTTACTTTCCATTGTATCTCTCATTAATACGTGGGCACTGGGCATGAATGCTTAATTTTGAATGTCCGTGTGTTGGATGTTCAACTAAATACTATGTAATATATCGGGCTTGCGTAAAAATACTGGACTGATCAATCGGTCGACAGAAAATCGATTTACAGTAAATGGTAGGGATGTTAGAATGAGGGTTTTCAGATCCGGCCGTCTTTGCCAGGGTTACCTTGGCTGTTCATGGGTCTAGAGTGCCTGTAGAAGCAGAGAAGGTGCGATGCATTGACATCTCGGTACCATTTTGGTGCCATTTTGAAGCTGTCCCAGTCCAAGCCTGGCCCTCCTTTCCCCATATTTTCCCTAAACGACATGGATTTGAACTAGCTAATGCCAGGTACGAACTGACTTCCCAAGTCAAACGAAGGGTCACGATTGGCAATCACTTGCATTTTCCCATTTTCCCATTTTCCCTCTTTCTCTCTTTCCCGCTGTTTGTTAGATGGTAGTGTTGTTGTTCTTTCTCTTCGAGTTCCTCTTTTTCTATTGTTCGGATCTTTTCCGTTCGCCTTGACTGGTTCGACCGGAACTCGCCAACTCCAACTCCAACTACAACTCTTGTTCACGATATCAACCACCGCATTACGACCAAGTGTCGTCTGGTCTCAACGCGCCACAACTATCTGGATTGTGTCCACCGCTCTTTTTTTTATCATTTTTGATTTCTATACTCTCGTTTTTCTTTCTTTTTTTTCTCCTCCTTGCAGGACATCCCATCCTGTCTTGAAGACATCAGGTATCCTGCGCCTCCTTCCTTTTTTTAAGAATTATCCTTCCTCGCCGTCGGGTTCAGAGTCATAACCTGTTCAACAAGTACAAACGCTAGTCTTTTGCCTGATTGTCCTTTGATCATCATTCTTCAGACATCGCACGAACTCTGTGGCTTTAGGCTGTCCGCTATCTTCTCGTCATTCCCACCCTGTTCCGTCCACGGATCTGAAACGCGAACAGTATCCAAGACGCTGAAGTTGCATCACTTGGCTTACCTCTACCACCCCACTCACGCATGATCAGAGAAGGAACGCTGTACAACATCTACGGCTGCTTTGTCATTGCGTTCGCGATCCTGTCGGCATTTACCTCGTGTGTCTGTTCTTGGCTTTTCTTGGAAACCTTCGGAACGGCCACGGGAATCCATTCGTTTGAATATTATCAAATCTTCCGGGGTTGCCTCTCAGTCTGGCACTAGTCTACTCGTTCTTGAACAACCCCAGCCGGATTTGGATTGACACGAGGAAGGCCTGGTACCTCTCGAAACGTGAAGCGTACGTGATCTCCCACACCCGTACCATATTTTTTTCATTACCCCTTGGAGGTGTTACCTTCTGGTTACTGCCACTAGTAGCATATTCCATTACAGTCAGCCTAGTCTGGACAACTCAGGCTGTTTGTTATTGGTGACATTCTCTTGACTCTGCGAGTCGGAGGATCGCAATCTTTGGTTCAATTCTCTACTCTATTGATTCATCCATGAATCCCATGTACTCTTACATCGCGTTCGGATTCATTTTTCGTCATCTTTTCTATGTTGGCTAACTTCCACCTCAGCTCTTTTGAATAACCCCTTCTACTTTGAAGTGGTTGGATTAATTGATAATCATTTACCGCTGCTGGCTTAGTACTGCGGCTTTTCTTTTTCTATATGTTCGTTTTGATCGAACTCTTACTATTTTGGATGAGGTGAAAACGAGGACTTGGTTCCACCGCCGTCGAACGAGCTGAATTATTTTTCTGTGTACGATCCCGTTGGTTCGTTGATGTCGAAGCCGGTTCGCGTATCACAAGGACGAACACGAGGTTATTAGTTTCCGATCACATTTTCGTCCGATTTGAGTTCCCTGTCGGCGGGCTATCGGCTACCAGCATCGTACCGAGTTAAACTTCTAGGGCGGGTACTGGGACTTGCGCATGCAGTTCATATAGACGGCAAAGGCCGTGAGGGAAAATTGGGTAGAAAAGTGGAAGAGACTGGAATTTGATCTGGGGTTTGCGGCTCCCAGAGTGCTTATTTAAATGAGTCAATATCAAAATGGAAGGAATACCGGCCAGCCGCCTGAAATGGGGGGATCCGTTAAGAGAGCGAGGGAACAAGCTGAAGCGGTCGGGCGGAGAGGAATGATATCGCCTTTCCCGGAACCTCCGTCAAGACGGGCGCAACCGCCACCTGGAATGCAGTTTCGGGATGAGCAAGGGCAGGTCGGCATGGCGATATCGCGACCTACCCCGATAGCACAGTGGCCTCTCGCAGGACCTATGACAACGCCAGCTTCTAACGATTCCGAACCGTATCGACCCCCTCCCGGAAGGTCACAACCGCCTCAACGGCCTCCTCGACCTAGTAGAGTACCATCGATACTAGATGGATCTCGCATCCAGGAGCACACCCCGGTATTTCAGTATGCGCCTCAAAACGCGAGAGCATCGGAGATGTCGGCGCCCGACACCATACAAAGTATGTCTTCGAGACAGTCGACTAACTCTTCGGTTGGAACGATCCCGGACTTTCCATTGCCAGTGGCCGCGCCTCCATTACCGCCTTCTAGGAGAAGTGCGAACCTGGGCCCGCCGCCATCTTCTAGAAGAGGAGCGTCCTCGTTCTATTCGACCGCGTCGTTTGTCTCGCCAATACCAGAGGAGAGCCCTCGAACGCGTTCGCACACGTCTTATGCGTCTAGCGCCGCGATACCGGAAAGTTTTGAAAGCTTTTCACCCGCGTATAGCCCGGGTGCAGCTTCTATGGATGACACTATAGCAGAGGAGTCAATCATTAGTGACGATGCAGATGAGAGTCGCCTGGTTCGAAGTGCCAGTATAGGAAAGAGAGGGAGACCAGCCCTGGTTACCACGGGGAGCTCGGAGAGGAGAGAATCTATACCGAGGCCTAGCCCGTTACCTATTCAAGGTGGTCCATTCCAAGAAGGCACTGGATATCTCGATGCCTCATCTAGTTCATCTGGAAATGTTTCAAGAGAAGCCGTCGGTGCTGCTGTGACTGCAGATAATATGCTGAGTGCTTTTGAGGGCGCAAGCTCTATGGACCCTACTTCAATCCGACAGGTCTCTCCTTCGCCGAGACCATCAAGATTTTCCGCCATACGAAGACCGCCGCGCTTGGATATGGACGCTGTAAGAGCAGCTGAGCAAAGAGGGAGCTTGACAAGCCTGCCGGATTTGATACGGCGTGCAACGAGGTTAGCTGCGCTTATGGATAGAGGTCGTAGACCAGCTAGCCGTTTTGACGAGTTGGATTTTCCGGAAGAGATCTATGGTGATCCTGAGAAGGACCCTTCTTGTTTGTTGCACTACTCCTTCATGACTTTCATGTGTGCTAACCAAGTTTACAGACGACACGAAGCATCAGTCCGGACTATCCGATATGCTAGCAGCATTCCCTCCCCCGGGAAGTCGAAATGGTTTGCGCCAAAGTATACGTCAAAGCAGAGTCTCAACTGCTTGGCCCCTGGGTCGAAGATCTTTTCGAGCGCCAATACCGGCGACCGACGGGACTCCCGATTCAGAACGCGACCCCCCGAAGAAAAGACGCCGTTGCTGTGGATTACCTCTATGGACTTGCGTTGCATTGGCTATCATCCTGTTAATCATTATAGCCGCCGCCATTGTGGTCCCCATCAAATTCCTCGTCATTGATAAGGCAAACCAAAAAGCCACTCCACAAGCGGATATCTCGGACTGCGCGACACAGCTAACTTGCGCCAATGGTGGCACGAACGTAGTTGTCCAGAATGTCTGCTCATGCATCTGTTCCAACGGATTCACAGGTGCTACCTGCACGATTCCCACATCGCAAGGGTGTACTACAACATCGATTAGCATGGAGGGCTCCAACATTAATAACGTTACCATTGGTCAAGCAGTGCCTCGTCTTATACAGAGCGCCATCGCCAATTTCTCTATCCCTCTGGTCGCTACCGAGATACAATCGAAATTTAACAAGGAGAACTTGTCTTGCAATACGGAAAACGCGTTGGTTACCTTTAACGGACAGTCCGTTCGAACGCAGGATGCGACCGCCGAGGTCTCTGATTTAAGCTCGGATTCGAACATTGCGCAGGCTGCAGTGGCTGCAGCTGAACCGATTACTCTTAGCGTCTCGCCAGATATCGATATCACGCTGACGGTTGAGAATCCGGGGGAGACGGGCGGGTTTTCCGGAAACTTTTACGTAACTACTCTGACCTCTCCGACCACGTTCTCAGGATCTACCATATTCGCGACGACGATAACAAATAGCGACTCAGAGGTGCCATCAGCTACTCCATATCCCACATCAACACCGACATCTACATCTACATCAGCCTCGACCAGTAGCATCCCGAGTACCACAAGTTCAGCGACACCCGTTCCGACTGGCACCTTTACGGTGACTGAGGAAGTGGTTGACTTTGCTCGTGTGGCGGTATTGTATATTTTTCAGGAAGAGACCGTTTCCGATGCATCGACGGCCCAGACGTCGATCCAGACGTTCTTCACCCGTGTGGCCAAGAACCAAAATACGACGTCAGCCGTCACCGACGACCAAGCCACGAATGTCACGGTTAGCGGGGGAAACACGATTGATTTCGTCAATCTTTTCGTGGACATTGGCGCCGGACGAATCGGCGGCCGAACGAGCTGAGCAATTTTTTATCAATAGGCTTTGCATAAATCCTACCATTTATGACGTTCCGAAAAGCTGAACGAAAACTTCACCCCTGTGGGATGAGGAACACTAAGCAAGCTAGCTTGCAATGCGCAACGGGCCTAACCGCCGGAGGCTACGAGTATCGAACGGATGACTTATAGCATTTTCTTAACCCGAAGACTAACCCAAGCTGGGTTTTCGGCCTTCTTGTACAAAATATCCTTTGACTTGCAACTTTTTTTTATTGTTATCTTCACGCATGAGCACCATCGATACCGACGGAGACGAAGGAAGAGGGAAAGCAATAACTGCATAGGTGGTGTGTAGGGATGAATAACACGTTTTTTTTTTTTAAGCGCCGGCGTAGATAAGGAGGAGGGGGGGGGGATAAACAAGCACTCTCGTAGATACCTAGCTAAAACTCGAGCAGCAGAAAATCTTTCGAGGCAATGTTTAATAGAATTGAAGTTTTTTTCAAGAAACCATTAGCTTGCTTGGTCTTTTTACCTGCTTGACGTATGTATGATGCGACATGTAACAAATGGGAATGCATTTGAGAGAGGGATGAGCGGAAGATTCGGGCTCGCGACTCGCGGCTCTCGGGAAGTCTTGCAGCGCAAAAGGTCCATGGTCCATGGTCCATCGAATGATTTCGATCAATAAATGCAGTCAGTGTTGGGGGGATGAATGGGATGGCGTAGGAGCGAGAAAGAGAATGGCGCATACATAGTACATATATCGAAAAGGCCCCCCTTTCACTTTCCAAGGTATGTGTTGCTGCTGCTGTAGGTGAGAGAATTAGGCGGGTCCTGGATGCAAAGCTACAGCACCAGCACACAGTAAGTTTTGGTAGAGCAGTGGAGAGGTTCCATGTCAGGTACCAGTTCCATATGCTGGTAGTGGGCTCCATCAGTGGGCAAGGCTGGTCAGCTATGATAATAGCACGCATCCATTAGTATCAGGTGCTACAGCAGGTATTAATTCGTACAGCAGCGCTGGCTGCGTAAGCGCTGTGGACTCTTTCTGCAGCATATGTACGTGGGCAGGTGGGCGGATCGACCAAACTCCGCTGGAGAAGATCGGATACGAGGGCTACTACTGTAAGGCTAGAGAGAGAGAGAGGGCTGGCTACTAATAGGTACTAGGAAGTTTGGTAACGGTATGGAGTCCATCTGGTCTGCGTTAGGTAAGATATCGAACTATTAAGTAAGATCACAGGCAGCGAGGTGGTATCGCGGCGGGTTCTGGTGTGTTTCGTTTTTCTTTGAGGGGTGTGTGGTGTGGAAATGTTTTAAGCATCAGGGGCTTGGTATTGAAAAAAAAAAAAAAAAAAAAAAAAAAAAAAAAAAAAATCAGAATGCTTGGGCTGGATGGTTGGTTAAACTGGCTGTCGGACGATTGATTGATTGGTTGGCTGGAACAGTAAATGGTAGGTAGGCTGGGATTGGCTCGGACGATAGGGATTAAGGAATAGGAATATTGGAAAGGAAAGAAAAAAAAAAAATATCGCGAGTTTGTGGTCTGTTTTTTTTTGGTCGGCGATGACGCAGGTCAGATTTACCGAAAAAAAAAAAAAAAAAAAAAAGTCTTACAGATTTTTTCTTTCTTTCTTTCGCTATCCTCGTCTCTTCCTTCGCTTCAATCGGAGGGTTGCGGTATGGTAGGGCTTTAACTATCTTGAGCAACGCTATGTAGCATGACATCTTGCTAGTGTTAGGTAGATTGACAGATGGAGTTCGTATCGTATCTTGCTTCTTCCATGCTTTCCAAGAATCGTTGCACGCCGGTACGCAAGTCTAGGCGGTGCAAGGTACCACTGCCGGGTCCGCGCGTGTAGCGCACCGTCCTCTCTCTGGCTTGTTTCGCTCGATCTGTTCTCCTCTTGTCTTTGTGATGACGACGGCGATTCGTTGGGGGTTGGGCTGATGGGCGGGCTGGGGTCTCTCTCTGCCTACCTATATTAATTTGCTTGCTTTGCAGATAAGGCGTAGGTACTATGTAAGCAGGTAAGGCAAGGAAGAAGAAGAAGAAGAGGGTCAGACGCAGGTACAGTACGCCCGCCAGCTTTGTTCCCAGACCGGGACGGCGAGATCCTGCGGGAATTTCGGGGGTAGTAGGTTGTGTATGGACTTCAATGTGGACCGGGATTTGTGGGCGTCTTACAGTAGGTCGTATGCTGGGCTTTTGGTTGGGTAAAACTTGTTCACGATGGACTTTTTGTGGTGGATTTTGTATGTAAGGTACATCAAGGTGGATAATACGATTTGATTTACGTATGGACAACACTGTGCAGCAGCAGCAGCCTGCAGCATGGAAACTCGCATATATCTAAGGTGCTAATGCAGGCACCAGCAGCAGCAGTATGCGAGGGCCGGTGCTAATAATGCATACAGTAAGTAAGTGGATGGATGTACATATTGCTGCAATGCGTGTGTACGATGATGCGAGTCGCCGACAATGAATATAGTATGGTTACCTACATGAATGTACGAAGCCGGTGTCTCATACATCCGGTATGCGACATGATGTAGGATATCATAATTGACTTGTCCTGTACGTAGCAGAACTGCCCGTACTTGGGGGTTGGGGTTTGAGAAACAGCAAGTAGGCGAGACAAGAGAGGCAGGCTAACATCGTAGAAAGTTTAGCTTACGAGGCGTACGAGGATCCAATCGGGTGGCGTCTTTCGGTGTGAACGGAAGAGAGACACTTACCCTAGAGTAGAGCTGAAGAGATGCGGTGAGGTTTATGCCACGGCCCCGGGAGTTTGGAGGAGCCAACTATGGGGCCCTTTGCCGATTTCTGATTGACTGATCTGGGATGGGGACTAGCAAGCCTTGAACAGGTCCTTGGGCTGACGCAGGGGTAGGGCGTGGATCCGCGTGGGCTGGGTCGAAATAGTACATATGTAGCCTGCGCTGAGGATCTACAACTGCCGGCCTACTGCTTGTCGCGGGGGATCAGGTACCAGGAGACTTGGGTAAGACCTTGCCAGTGGAGGTCTTGGTGAGGTGTTGATGATGTATATCCATGGATACATAAATGCTTTTGTTTTGTTTTTTTTACTGTACTGTGCGTAGTGCTGATGCTATGAAAAGGGCATGGGCATAATAACATAGCTTTGCATAGACGGGGAAAAGACTGGGAAGGATGGAGGATTCCAACGTGCGAAGAAGAATCTCACCGTTGTTCAAAACTTCGCCGATGTTTTTTTTTTCTTTCCCTTAACGATCCGCTTTCCCCTGTTCCTTGCATTGGCCGAGTTGCGGTCGGGTACGATCTGTCACTGCTCAGATATCCCCAATTCACTTTTATATCGGGAGGTTTCCCGACAATATGGCACCGGTTGTTTCTAGCTGAGGGGCTTTTGTGAGTTGAACGACAAGAAATTGAGAACTGAGCAGTTTGAACTCACGCACCCAGCCGTTACGTTCGTTCCTTTTAATGATCCATGATTATTTGTTTTTATGATGATGATATAATGAAATATATGGTCATATTGTCGTTCATTTCAAATTAAAGAAAAAAATTACGCCCGCCTCGGATCCGTCGACGTTCTCTACATCTGATCCGAATCTACGAAATCTACGAATCGATCATATAAATATCAGTATATCTACATATATACCTATCTACTCACACATACCTATTAACCGAATCTCTCCGTTCATTACTTACGAATCCGATATATCTATTCTTCTTATACACGCACCGAATACTCGACGAGATTGGTGCCGACTTCATACTTCGAATCAACATATACGTAATCTTTAGCTGGTCCTGGGGGAACGATTATAGAATCGTTCATAAAAGTGACGATGTTAGGCGAAACGATGCAAGGGAAGAGGAAGAGCCTCGAGCTATCGGCTCTTCCGAGGTTGACTGTGCCCACGACTGGTACCACGAAGTCGGATAGACTTTCCGCAGCCCAACCTCATGCTCTCAGTGTTGATTTTCAGTGTGAAAAGGGTGAGGCTGTATCGCCTTTATCAGAAGTATCCCCATCGTCGCGATGTAGCGTCGTTTCACTTTCACCATCACTTTTCCCATTACCACCGACCGGCAATGCGCCACCCACTCCACCAAGGACCTCTCAGTCCAGTATTCCAGATTCACCGCCCGGTACATCGCGGTCACAAAAATCCATAAGTTCATGGTTTTCTCCCCCGTCGCCGCCGCCTTCAACACCTCTGCCGCCGACGCCTGCACAGATGAGATTGGCGAGTCTCATCGCTGCGACAAATGGACTCGAAAGCCTACAAGTACCCGCCAGCGCCAAGGTCAAGACTCCCCTGTTGGAGGAAATAGATCTCAATGACACCTATCCATCAGAAACCCCCATGACGCCGCCACCTAAACGGCGCACCAATTACAATGTTGATACTAAGGGCATTCGTGAGTCCGTAGTAGACCCAGATGCACCCCTCTCACCACCACCCTCATCAATACCACCGCCCTATTCGCCAGGCGCACGCACACCGGAGCGATTAAGTAACATCAGTGTTCCCAACACTCGAGTGGACTCGACAACACCATTGGTCTATCGAGATGACGATGGAACCCCTCGCAGCCCCGAAGCCGAGCGTGAGAGGTTAAATAGACACGCCGATGTGGAAGAGGGTCAAAGCAAATGGTGGACGCGGCAGCATTGGCAAGAGAAGCCCAAGCGAAAAAGGAGAAAGATCATGATGGCCGCCATCGGCGCAGCCACCGCCGGTCTTCTCATGATCATCGCGGGAGTCGCTGTCGGGATTTACGTAGCCGTGTCCGGTTCTGCGGCCATATAGGCCGCGCGTGCGCAACTTACCTTTCTTGCCCACCCTCTTACCTCTCTCATGATACAAGAAGAAGAGGCTTTATGATTTATGCCACAGAAATGAAAGAAAAAGGATTTGGAAGGTGAGGTGGTTGAGGTAGGTGTGTGTAAGTGCCTCATACTGTACCTTACATACGTGGATGCAATGTACAACTACCAATGTAAAAAAAAAAGAAGACAAAAGAAACCAAACGGGCTGGCTGGCGCGAATTGAAGCCCTAGACTAGAGACAAGATAGAGATACGTGTGTGCGCACATACACACACCTTTTTCGTCGCGAGACGAGCTGCTGTAAGTTTACCTCGAAATGTTACGATACTGCCTCATCTGTCCAAACTGATACGGTTCATGTCTTTCTGTGAGGTTTCCTTGGGAGGGCGTCAGTGAGGGGAAAGAGTCGCTATCCGAATACCCCAATGGGGCTTGGCATCAGCGGTGAGATTAAGTGTATAGTATATCCCTACTGCTACTGGGTTAGGCCTAGTGACTCGGGGAGATCCAACTCCGGTAGGGGGCCGCTGGCTATTTATGACGCCGACGTTGTCCGGACTTTGGTTTGTCTGCGGAGTCAGCTTCACGCCGACAACGCAAGATCGAAATGACACTCATGGTTAGCATCCATCAAGGCCTATCTGGCATGGACTTCAATGTCGTGCATTGCACATGCTTATTAGGCATCTATGTTTAGTTACGCGGCACCTGCTTACCTATTAATTTTGCCGAGATAATTTTGTCAGCCTGTTGCGTCCTTCATCTATTCACAATGAGCTTATGCCTTCGGTTACCTAGATTTATATATATGTTCTACAGAAACATCCGTTCGATAGGTCACAACAGAAATGGAAGAGTCTACTAGAGCACAAGCGCGGGTTTCAAAGCTCGGCAAGATGAATTATGCCTGCGAATCCTGTCGAATGTCCAAGGTCAAGTGCCAGGTCGGATCACAACCGGGAATATGCAAGCGGTATGAATCCATCATATCTAGTTCACTAGAGCAATGCAATATTGCAATTCCTCATTTCCTTATATACCTACACTAGGTAGTTTAGGGCTAAGATGATTGGCAAACCAGTTGCTCCGAGTTCAAGCGGGAATGTGTCTTTCGAACGGGTCCAAGGACTCGGCGGCCAAAGAGCCATCGGCCGTGAGTACTGCCCCACGTTTTAACACCCCTACCTACTTTAGGCCATGTATCTTTACCTTATATCTCTTTAATTATCTTCGTTTTCCTCTGCTTGAATTAAATTGGCTTAAACGATATCGTATCGCAGTAACGCTGAAGCTTTGCCTCCTCCGCCTGGTCCTAGTCAGACATTCAGCATCGACTTTACCATGCCAGCCGACGAAGATTTACACGAAGACTTCGATGTTCTGAGGGAGAAGCATGATAAATATCTCGAGGATCTCGTACCATCTAGCGAAGAGGACGAAGCAGATGACCCGGCCTTCACATCATCATCAGTTGGGCAGTCATTCAGCTTCAATGACCTTTCCATCCCAACCCCATCACTCACGGCTGAGAGCAGCACTTCGACAAAGTCTCGACCGGTGAGTAGTCTTGGCATCAAGCCACACTTTAACCTTGACTCTGCTACCAAATTGCTCGAGTCATTCAGGGTTATGTTACCGTACTGTCCCTGTATTGTGCTTCCCGACGATACGGACGTGCGGTCTATGGCCCGTGAAAAACCGTTCGTGTTATTGGCTATCCTCGCCGTGACAAGCTGCACTACGAGTTTACAAGGTCACAGCTTGTACGATGAAGAATTTCGCAAGATACTAGGTTTGAAATTCGTTGCTGGGGGCGAGAGATCTCTTGAGCTGCTTCAGGGGCTACTTATATACGTTACTTGGTATGTCAGGCTAACCCCATCACCGTATAGAGAGCGCCGTGCTAATCAACGAATTTTATGTACATACTAGGTATCCCTTCCACTTACGTCCAAAGAACAGACAGCTGGTGCAATATCTACGTATGGCAGTAGACATATTACACGACTTAGAATTGGACGAAGATTCGGACATAAATGTCGCAGTCCTATCACCCGAGAAGAAAGAAGCTAAGCTACAAGACATAAGAGCATACCTTGCTTGCTTTTACAACACCTCAATGTTAGTCTATATTGCACTTTTCTCATGTTGCTTCCTCGTGTGGTTCTGACGCTTTTATATCTAGACATGCCTGGGAGTGGTCTAAACCTTATGCCTTGAAATACACAGCGTGGACGGCTCGGTGTTGCGACATCCTTGAGCAACACAGCAATCTTGGGCAGGACCATATCCTCGCTTGGCTTGCTCGGATGCAGTATATTATGAATGAGATTGAGGAACTACACAGGAGTTACAAGAGGACGGCCCCTAGTGATCAATCAGAGCACCAGCGCACATTCATCCGCATCGGACTGGAGACTCAACTACGGGACTTTCAAACCAGGATTCCCGCACAGATCTCTTCTACGCGTAAGAGTACCTCTAATCATAATATTTCACATGCCTTTGTTCCCAAAGCTAACAGAAAGGGCAATAGCGAGTGTCTTGATGGCATCCCTTTCGACTGATGCCTACATCCTAGCCGCACCCCTGATGCAGACATTTCGCCCACGCGCGGATATGACGGGCCCCTTGCTCGACGCTTCCAAGCTCCAAGCTGCTACATACACAACCCGGGCGTTCTTCGACTATGTCACTGGCTTGCCTTCGGACCAGATAGGATACTTTTGCAGCGTCGACCTGGGGCGCTTCATACTCTGCGTCATCCTCGCGTACCGTCTTTCGTTCCCGCTACCCAATTCCCCAGCCTACGACTACGTCCAGGGCAGAAAGGTTCTAGACTTCGGAAACATCCTCACTAAGCTATGCGCCACCAACGAAAATGAGGACGACGTGGGAAATGGTGGGAATGCTGGAATGGATAGGGATAAGAAAGAGGGGGCGAGTAAGAAAGTCGACGTCGCTTCGGCTCTGCGAGTGGTCCTGGGCTCTCTCAAGACCAAGTTCGAGAGGAAGAGCACGGACTTGGAAGCCAAGATTGAGGAAACCAACAAGAAGGCTCGCAGATGTCCCATGCTGGACGGGAGTATGGATCAGTACATACCTCTCTGGGATGGCCAGCAGGGGAATGTCGATTTCACGAACCCGTCGTACGCGACGTCCTACCTCAACGCAGGCTCCACGGCGATTCCAGTCGATCCTTTAGGGTCTGGGGTAGATAACTCGCAGCTGCCGGGCGCCTCGAAGCCGATGCTGTTCCATGATCTATGGGCGACTATGACTATGGGTTGGGCTGAAGACATTGGTGTGGATGTGAATATGAGTACACAGCAGGAGTTTGACATGGCAAATCTGGGTCTGGAAGACGCGGAGGAGTATGTGGACCTTGGGAATGAAAGAAGGTTGTAGAGTTTCATGGGGAATTCCGCGACGATTTCCGTATATTCTTCAGCTATACCTATTGATTCTGCCTAGACGAAGTCTCCGCCTCGTCACAAGGACACCACTTTGCCGAGACGATCGCTCTGCTTATTATGCTAAATGCAGCTACATTAGCATTGGAGTCCTTTGCTCTGTAGTTCCGCAATCCAACCGCATCAAAGTTACTTGGATACCTAGCTCTCATCATCCTCCGCTGAGATACCCAACACGCACGCTAGCTCTACTGTTGTCGACTTCGGCGAATTAGCCCTCTCTTTGTTCCTCGCAGACCGTCTGGCCTGTTTGCGTGCCTGGGAGAACACTGAGCAGCGACCTCTGGAGGATTAATGATAATGCTGCCGAGGACATGTTCTCCCCGGAAAGGAACGAGTATCTGGGGACATAATGCATGTCTCGGAGCATGGTCCCTGGGTGTCATTTGCTTTTTCTCGTTGGCTTTCAGCTCGTAGTTCTGCGGCTACCATGTCGTTTGATGACGGCCGTGATCGCGCATATCCAGCCTACGTCCATGGCGACGGCCTTTTCACCTTGCAGTGACTATCTACCTTCTAGGTACACAAGTAGGTAAAGATGGAACCCAACAAATCGGTATATTCTATAAAAGAAAAACCCTCGTCGCGAACTTGAAAGCCGATTAAGCATACTTCTTACATAGGTTATTAAGGCTTCACTCTTCATCCCCGCCACCACCAAGTGCCAGTGTCTCAGAAGATACCTGCACCTCGAAGACATTGACTCGGTACCCAGTACTTACCAGAAGTTATAGGTATTTTGCGACGAAATAGTATGCATACTTCAATCATATGGCTACCTATGTTGTGTCTCGAAACCACTTAGCCACCCTCGCATGGAAGTACCTACCCATACGATGTAATCATCCAGAGTGAGCCACTTCCTATGCTGTGCCGCAGGGCCTGCCAATTAAATCGTTAGAGTGGGCGCGATCTTATTATTCGGGAAATCCTTGTCACTCACACCGTGCCTACTCACCTTTCTCTCTTTTATATTGTGCCTATAAAAGTCACGATGAATCCATTGCGTCGGGTAAGGGTTCCTTATATTGCTGATTATTATAATCTCTTTTTTCATCGTAGGAGCTCGGGTCTTATTAAGTCATGGGACCAATCACACTGCCAAAGTCTATTTTGGAACCGGATGGTATTCTTACAGACGGCCACTGGAGAGTGTTATTTATTTTGCTGGATACCGTCGTCCCTTCTATTGAACCGAACAATACATCGAAAGGCAATTCACTCCGTGTCAGTCAAGATGAGTTGAGCAAGTCGTATGCAGGCCTGCAACAGGCTATGAAACACCCACCAAGTTCCGAAGAGTTTTATGCATACATGGCTACCAGGCCAACGGATAGCATCAACTTCGTGGAACACGTTAAGAATACAGTTTCGCGGCTACCACCGTCTGCTAAAGTGCAGCTGGGTCGCGTATTAAGCTTCTTAGAGTATGTGCGCCTCCATACCTGCTAAGTAGCTGCGCCGCGAGCTAACAATCCCCAGCACTCGACTCGGAAGCCTGATCAGCACATGGTCCTTGACGCCTCTCCCCGAACAGCCCCTTCATATAAAAGAAGGTATTCTGAAATCGTGGAAAAGCTCTTGGCTCCCGATATGGCCCGCGCTTTTCAAAACATTCGTATTCTTGGGGAAGACTTGTTGGTACCGGACTGACCCGCTCATCCACCGGCTTAGTGGCTATGACTGGTACCGGGGAGACTACAAACCTGGTGCTTCCGTCGATTTCAACTTCATCAACCCAGCTACGGAATCTCAGACCATCGAGACTGATGTCGTCATCATTGGCTCTGGGTGTGGTGGGGGTGTATGCGCCAAGGTTCTCGCTGAAGCGGGACATCGTGTCCTCGTCGTCGAGAGGGGCCATTATTATCCACCAGATCACCTCCCCATGGGACCAGAAAGCCTAGAACGGTTATTCCAAGGAGGGGGGTCGTTATCTTCTTCCGATGCCTCGATATACACCACGACAGCTAGCTGTTGGGGAGGAGGCGGAGCAGTGAACTAGAGCGCGAGTATCCAGACTCCGGACATAGTACGAAAGCAATGGGCCAAGGACGATGGGTTAGACTTGTTCTCCAGTTCGGAGTACCAAAACAGTCTGGATCGTGTTTGTGACTTCATGGGCGTGAGCAGCTCTGGGATTAAACATAACTATCCCAACAAGGTCTTAATCGAAGGATCCAAAAAGCTCAACTGGAACTCCCAGGTGGTTGCCCAGAATACCGGAGGAGCCACCGACCATGTTTGTGGTAGCAGATGCGGCTATGGTTGTTCAGCAGGTCACAAGCAAGGGCCTGCTGTGAGTTGGCTCCCAGCGGCGGGGAAAGCCGGCGCAAAGTTCATGGAGGGGTTAGATGTACAGAAAATCTTGTTTGACGATGTGGAAGGGAAGAAGAGCGCGATCGGCTTGGTAGGCAAATGGTCTTCACAAGAGGGTGTCGAGCGCACAGTCTACGTAAGAGCGAAGAAGGTCATCGTCTCGGGCGGCGCACTAAACTCTCCGTTGATACTGCTGAAGAGTGGATTGAAGGTGAGACAGTTGCGTGCTCTTTTAAAGCGTAATGCTAACAGTTCGTGAAGAATCCAAACATAGGGAACAATCTTCGGCTGCATCCTACGGGGCAATTCATCGCTACATTTGATGAAGACGTCAACGGATGGGAAGGTGAGGCTATGCTCCCTGATGAAATGCCGAAAATCCTAAGCTAATGTGGACGATAGGTGAAATTATAACAAGTGTCGTTGATGAATTTGCCGATCTGGACGGCAATGGCTATGGTACAAGAATCGAGGCATGCAGTATGCTTGTATGTACACTCCTCTACGGTGTCATAAGACAGACCATTAACGTTCAGAAGCCCCAATACGCAATCTTCGGTGTTCGCTGGGAAAATGCTTTACAATTCAAAACCGATGCTCTCAAGTATCGACAGAATGCGTGCTACATATCACTTGTCAGAGACCGTACTGCTGGCAAAGTGTTCCCGGACAAAGATGGTTATCCCGTAATCGAGTACAACCCAACCAAAGCTGACCGACATCTAGATGACCCAGACTTCGTTGCTTGGATCAAGCTCTTAGAGGGCGCAGACCTCCAGCATGTTTCTTCTGTCTATGGTTCGGCACACCAGATGGGTTCGTGCCGCATGAGTTCTGACGAGAGCCTTGGCGCGGTGGACCAGAACGGCAAGCTGTGGGAGGCGGAGAATCTGTATGTCGCCGATGCCAGCGTGTTCCCGACGGCTCTTGGAGTGAACCCTATGATCACGACCATGGCTATTGCGGATCATATTGCGAGAGCTGTTGCTGCAACCATGTAGACCCGAGGTCAGTTGTCCCTTCTGGGTCTCGATAGCCTTTACCATCCTGGTTTATCTATCGTTGAGTCCCCAGAGACTTCGATTAATAACTTGCAGTATCATGTTAGAATCTACTTGTACACGGAAGTATCCATTTCTATCAAAGAATGGAAAAGTCTCGATCGATTAATAGTCTTAGTCATCGGGACTTGCTTAGTCATATCCTAGAAAAGAAATTATTTGAATTATTTTTAAAGCTTTAAAGTGCGTAAATTTCTTAATTTACGACTTTTTTTAAGTTATTTTTATAATTTTTTTAACTTATATTTTTCGCTTATATTAAGCGGCGAGATAATATTATTATTTTTAACGTAATTTTCCCCGCAATTATTTCATTTTTTTATTTTATATTTCGAATTTTTAATAATAATAATTATAATAATTTCGAATAATATATATTAACGTTTTATAATAACGAAATAATTTTTATTTTAAAATTATAAATATAATAATATTTAAAAAATTCGTTTACGAAATAACGTTTTATTAATATTTTAATAATTATTAAAATTAATTTATTTTTATTATATTTAATTATATAATAAAATATAAATTAAATATTTTTAATATATATATTTATTTAATATACGAATTAATAATCGTATATTTATTTTTTTAATTATAAAATATTTAACGCTTATATTACGTTATAATTTTAAAAAATTAAATATTTTATATTTAATAAATATATATTTAATTTATTTATTAAATATATATTTTCGAATTTTTATATTAATTTTTTAAATTTTTTATTTTAATTAAATTATAATATTTTTTTTTAATTTTTTAATTAAAATAAAAATATATAAAAAATCTTTATATTTAATAATAAATTTTAAAAATAACGAACGTTTATTAAATTTTATAAAATATTAAAATTATAAAATTAATTTTATAATAAATTATTAAAAAAATCAAATATTTTATTAAATTTAAAAATATTTTTAAAATTATTTAATTTATAAATTTTTATATAATTAATTAAATAAATTAATATATAAAATAAAATTTTATAATTAAATAAATTAATAATTTATATATTTAATAATATATTTAATATTTTATATATTATTTTTTTAATTTAATAATTATTTTAATATAATATAATATTAAATTTATTAAATTATTAATTATTTTTTACGAAATATTAATTTAAATTTTTTTAATAATATTTATAAATTTTTTAAAATTATTTTTATTTTTTAATAATATTTTTAAATTAAAATATTTTTTATAAATTTTATATTTAATTTAAAATTAAAAATATTTAATAAAATTAAAATTAAAAATATTTAATAAAATTAAAATTAAAATTATATAAAAATTATTATAATATAAAAAATATTAATTTTTTAAAATTTTTTTTTAATAAATATAAAATATAAATAAAAGTATTATTATATATAAAAATTATATTTAATTTTAATAATTTTAATAAAAATTTTTTAAAAAAATTATAATAAATTTTAAAATTAATATTTTTTTTTTAAAATTTAAAAATTATTATTATTATTACGAGTTAAAAGTTTTAATTTAAAAATAATAACGCGATTTATTTAATTTAAAAATAATAACGCGATTTATTTAATTTAAATAAAAATAATTTAATTAATAATTTAAATTAATTATTAACGATTTTTTTTTAAAAAAATTTAAAGGTTTTTTTTTATATTTATATTATTAATATACGATTATTATAATTATAATGTTTTTAATAATTTTATAAAAAATTATTATAATTATAACGTTTATAACGATTTAAAAAAATTATATAATTTTTAATTTTATGTTTTTTATTATTATTATTTAATTATTATATATATTTTATTTATAAATAATTAAGCTTTTTTATTAAATTTTTAATTTTAATTTATAATATTTTTTTTTAATATTTTTTTTTAAAAAATAAAAAATGCATTTTT